>VWYO01019479.1:254917-326418 GCA_013400275.1 Rhadina sibilatrix
CCCCTCGTGCCCCGCGGTGGGTGCCGCTGGCCGCTCGCTTGCCGGGGGCACGGCGGGTCGGCGCGGCCCAGGGGAACCCGCGCAACAGGTTCGGGCATTGTTCGTGCCGCCGCTGCAGGCGCGGTGGCGGCGGAGGGGCTTCCCAGGGGGGCTCCCGAGTGGCCGCCGCCGGCGGAGCTTTTGCCTTTGTGCGGGCGCGGGAGGGCGGCCGCCCCTCCCGGCGGGCCCCGCCGCGGGGGTCGCGGCCGGCCCCGCCNCCCCGCCGCGGGTGTCGCGGCCGGCCCGGCAGGGAAGGAGCGGGGTTCGGGCAGGGGCCGGCAGGCGGGGACGGGGGTCGGCTCCCCGGCTCGTGGGGCCGCTCGGCTCCCGGTGGGGATTTTGGCCGAGCGAGGCCGGCGGTCAGTCCGGCGGCGGGCCGGGAACGAGTCACGGCCGTGTCACTGCCGCGGCGTCGGGCGCTCCCGGGTTTCTGGAAGCGCTGCCTGGTCGGGAAGCTGATTCACTGCTGAGGACGTGGTTGCTCATAGCTGTGGTTACCCGTTCTTTCATTTTTGACAGGTCTATTGTCCAGCAGTTCTGCCTTCTGCCCCATAATTGTACTGTCCCTTGCTACCCCCTAAAAGAGCTTTAGAGCCCAGGCAATTGTACGAAGGCGATGCACTAAAACACTATTTTTGTTAAAGAATTTAAACGAATGTATGCAAGCAAGAGTGGAAACCATTAGAGGAGAGTGGTTTTTTATTTTTTTGGCTTTTTGTAAGTTTTTTAATGAGCAAAATTGATGAGGTTTATGTGCATGTGTATTCATGGATGCTTTTGTCTGTTGCTTTCTCATCTTTCTGAATCCCAAAGGAAATATTGGTCCTCTCCATTTTTAGTATTGCAGTGTCTGCAGTGTCCTCACAATTGGATCTTGACTTTGTTCATACATTATAAGTCACTGTGATGAGGAAGTACTGGGTTTTCCCCCCTTTTTTTTCCCTTCCGTGGCATAGTCTGCTAAGTTTCAGTGTATAGTAAATAATGAATACTATTTCTACATTATAGGATTACCGATAGTTATTAATTACTGTGCTAATAAGGGTTCCCCTTTACCTGAATGTGGTTATAGTCCTAATGCCATTGTCTGTACCAAGCAGAAACTTGAGAAAAGGGAAAAGGTGGACTACAGAAAAGAACTGAAGCTTGCTCAGAGGCCTACAGCTTGGTGAGGTGCTGCTCATGCCTTGCTCTTTCAGGAGAAAAGCAAAGAGGCAGAGCACTGGGACGGGCTGCTCAGGGAGATTGTAGAGTCTTCCCCTCTGGAGACATCCAAACCCCCTGGCTAGGCTGGGTCACCACCAGCAGTCACACAGGAATGTGTCCCACTGGGGTTCCCTTAGAACCATTCAAAGAGATGATCTCCAGAGGTCCCTTCCAATCTTAATAATCCTGTGATTTTGTGAAAATCTTCCACCTGTAAGAAGAGTAATTACAGTGTGGTTTTAAGGGTAGATTTTAGGATTTTGCACAATTCTTTATGTTGTAGATTACTGCTTGAAGACTCCTGTAAAGTCATCTCAGCCAACTGTCTTTCCTAGAGTGGTATGCTAATAGATGATATTTTGTTTGAAACTTAATTGATTGGTAACATCAGTTTTCCTAGAAATACAATTTAAGAGAAGAAAATAGATATATTTTTAAATTTTCATAAGAATATTTAGTGTAAGAAATACTGATGTGAGGTCTCATTGAGTTGTAAACTGTAATTCTAAATTGGCTATGGATTCGAATTTCTCAGTAAAGATTATGTAAACAGGGGAAATTCACATAGCTTTGTCATTTTCTATCAACAAAATAAAGGAGTCAGGTGAAGTTCAGCTCTGTTTCAGTTGGCTTTTGCTTGAGAGTGCTAGTAGGAGGGGAATCCAGAGGAATTTCTGTAAGGACTTTCATACAGTGCTATCTAACTGTCAAGAATCTTTAGGAATAGATTATAAAGAAGAACACCTTTATTCCCCAGTGACGGTGGATGTGGAAATACAGAACACCTTCAATAGGCATCTTCTGGTAAAATAGACAGAGCCTACCCTGGAAATGATGTTGCAGGATTTCCAGTGTGTTTGTACTTAAGCTGTCTCAAGGACTTGCTGTTTTTATTTTTGTTCTCAACCTATAGGTGTATCCTCTTGCCTTCTTTCCCATCTTTTTGAGGCTGACTAGAAAACTTCCATTAATAGAAGGATGTTTTTAATTTAAAATTTACTGTGAGTTGGATTACTGTAATGAGTGATCTATCAGAATTACTGTAAAACCAGTGAAGTGTTTGTCATCTTGACTCTTCCTTTTACACAGTATACACTAATTTAAACTTTTGGGGGTTTGTTGTTGGGTTTCATTTCATGGATGGAACTTGATCAAGTTACAAGGTTTCATGCAAGCCTTACGTTTGCTGAGGTTTAACGCTTGATGCTTATATGTTAATTCCATATCTTCTAATACAAAGAGGGACTTTATATTTTCTTATTCAAGTTATACTTTGCCTTTTTAAATTTTATAGCAGTGAGTACCTTTGTAGGAATACCTTCTTCCTCTTAAAAAAAAAAAAAAATCTACTAACACTGTTGTATTTTCAATTTAGCCTAAAACTCTGTGTAGGTTACCTCTGATTGAAAGCATACTACAGGGATTCTGGTTCTTGTTACTTTCCTGCTGCTTCCGGTGCTGCCTCAGGAGCATTGCCTGCTAACTATAAACAATGTTGATGTCTACCATATGTTTTGGTAGAAAGTGCAGATTCCTGCTGTCCCACTAAACTCAAATGCCTAGCCTACTAGTATCTGTGAATATACAACGGAAATGTTGACTCTTCTATCGTGTAGCTCTGTAAGAAACTTTTGCTTTCAACCTCCAAAGAAGTAAAGTTTTAGACTGAGTAGCAAAATCAAAAAATATGGTCAAATACTTTTTCATTTAAATTTACAGAACCCGGGATCTGGAGCTCAAACTTGTAACCCTAGCAGACAGTTTTGCATTCCAGTACCAATGGTAAGTAAGATAGGTCTCTTCCAAAAATAAATCTTTATCATTTTCATGCTTTATATTTGGTTCTTATGAAGCCTTGATACTGATGAATATACTGGCTAGAACAACACCTTTGCAGTTGGTTATGTAGAAACTCTACTTAGGCTTTAATTCATGTCACCTTTAACTTAACTGCTTTATTTGTTTTCATTTTGTGACTTTGAAAATGTCTTTAAAAGGCACTGTAATATAAACAAAACTGACATTAAAGCTAAATTATTTGTTTGGCCGTGCAGCTCACAGTGCAGCTTGTGTTACTGTGTCTCACATAGTGGTAGTGTCTCACAAGGAGAGGAGTGCCTGCAGATGTGTTAGAGGGTTTTTAAGCGTAAGACTGGAGATAAGTGAATTCTGTTTTTAAGATAGTTCTGTGGTAGTAGGTGAGAGTAAGGAAAGAGGTTTTAATAGCATTGAGGTAATTGTTGGTGCTCTGATGGTGTTGATAAGCTTGTGCTGGAAGATAACTAAGAGACTTGGGAACCTTGATTGAGCAAGTAGAAAAATGTGTTGGCAAAGCTTTTTGCTCTTCAAACTAAATAAGAGTGAGAGGTTTTTGAAGTGAGGGTAACCTTACAGCAAATACTAAATTCTACAAGGAAGCAAGTGAAAATCAATCTGGAGTGTTGTTTTCCTGTTTCCAGGTGAGAAGATGAACTGCTGCATTTTGGACAAGCTGGAGTTTGGAATGCTGGGATATAAAGAACCCATTAAGAAGGAAATTACAATAGTTAAGAGGAGATGAAGGTATGACTTAGGGCTTTGCAGAAACAATAATTCAAGGGAGATAGATATAGTAGGTATGTGAGAATTCAGAGCCAAGATAAATTCCTGTGATGTTGGCAGAGTTGTATTTGAGATGTGTTCTTAGTGAGGTATTATGAAGGATAAGTGTTGGCCAGACCAAGTAAGGCCAAAAATATGTTTGAAAAATAAGATAAATGGGTTTGATGTTAGCTTGATGTTTTACTCACTAAATGATATCTATGGCCGAACTTCAGACCTCAGTGCAGGTTGTCTGTTTTTTCTCTGCTGGTGTTCTGCTTGCTAATTCTTTCATTTTGCATTCTCACTTGACCCTAGAAAATAGTATAATTGGAAAATGTATGAGTGTTGCATCTATGCAGGATGCTCCAGGGAGCAGCTTAGAGAGCTTGATTTTATGTTCTCTGAAGCATAAACCATATATTTATTGATTTATATTTTGGTAGTGGAAGGCTGCACGTTTTGAGGGGGTAAGAGAGATGGAGAGGTTCTGTGATTAGTGCGGGTGATTGCTGTGGCTGATTTAACTTGTGATTTGCAGTTGAAATGTTGAGAATTTTTAATCTGAGTACAAAAACTGAAGACATCAATTAAAGTTAAGATTTATTTCTCCTGCACCCATTAATTTAAGAACGTCTTAGATAATTATTTTTGCTTTGTAGACCAGTGAATTCATGGATTTCTGAAATATGTGAACAAGGTATTGTTTTCCAGACCAAAAATATTTCAGTCTCTTGTACTTTCATGTTTGGTTAACATTAGCAAAACTTTCAAGTTATTTATTTCTGATTGAAGGCTTTTTTTTTTATTACCCTTATCACGTGTAATGATAGGGGTATACACTTATGTATGTATGGTGTATATATACAGTGCAGTGAGGACAGAGGAACATATATCAGTAATTTTTTAAATTTCTTTTTTTCAGGCAAAGGAAATTGTTCAGGGTGGTTCAAGATCCACACAAAATCATACTCTTGAACTGGTAGGTTTTTTGTTTGGATAGCAAGCCCAGAGTTTTAGGGATTTGTAAACAGATTTTTTGTTAGCCCCGTCTTCATTGTCATCTTGGTTTTGGTCAATTTTCTCCACTCTAAAAGGATGACTGCTTTTGTGTCTGCTGCACAAGATGGCTTTTGGTGTAGGGGAGCATTTCTTTTTTGCTTCCACTCAGCTGAGTGTCACTGTACTGAGCTGGGAATTGAATCCTGAGGCCCTGAGCCACATGCACTTGTAACCAGTGCCAAATATGTGTATTGTTATGAAGTGGTAGATTGTTTTCTTATGTAAGTGTTGCAAAAAGAACAAGAAGTTCTATTCTTGCACCCCAGAAGAAAGTGTTTCTCATTTGTTCCATATTGCCAGCAGTTGCACTCATCAGTACTCAGCTGTTTGTCTTTTAACTTTGTGTTTTGACTTGGCTACTCATGGCTTGGATTGTCCAATCTCATTCTACCCACTGTCCTAGTTCATTTCATGAAGTACTGAATGCATAGGAGCTTTCTGATCTTTCATCACAAACTGGTTTGGAGAGTTCCTTAAAGAGCTGGTGATAGGGTATTTATTTTTCCAAGCACTTGTGATTTGTATGTTGGGTTTTTTTGTTAGGTTTTGTTTTTTCAAGAAGAGGGACCTAGGAGAGGACTATGTAATTTTATCTTACTATCTGTAGGTTATTTTTCTTCCCCCTAACCTCACCAATTATTTCTGTGGTCAAATTTGCAATCCATGTGACTTCTGACTAAGGAGAATATTAAGACTTAAAAATGAGAATTTTCTTTTCGTGAATTTTAGCAAAATGTGATGAGGGAGAGAAAATGTCTCGGCTATGCTTTAAACATAGCATTTCAATTGACATATTGCTATGTATAAAGTGGTAGAAGAAGCAGCCTCTCAACTTGCATCATTTTATGTATTCAGTGGCCATTTGATAGTGTTAATTGACATGGGATTGTACCAGATGACTGCAACTTCTGCTGGTTTGGCTGCCTGTTGTAAGGGAAGGAGGGTATGAGGTAGATTGGTCTTCTAATGCTGGTGGGCAGGCTCTGGGGTTCTGCAGGAAGGTAAATGGTATTTCTGACTGTGTGTGAGAAAATGGCTAAAAGTGGCAGAATGTTGCACAGAAGGGAATATGGAGATCTGAAACCTGTGCCTTATTTTCTCTACTGTTCTAGATTAAAGAGACTTGAAAACTGCTATAACTTAGCACAGATCATGCCTTTGGCTTGGACTGAGGCTGGAAAGGGTAGAAAACTCTAGCAAGCTGTCATCTTTGATGTCACGTGTTGCAGCATCGTTACGAATGTCTGCACGTGTTCCTTTGGGTTGGGCGAGTTTGCTCTCTGAAGATGGGCAGTGAGTCCAAGGAGTGCTGTTCTTTGAGAGCACACTCATTGCTGCACAGGATCCTGTGGCTGGCCTTGCATGGAAACACTGAGGCTTTGGTGTTGTGTCTCACAGCTGTACCTGCAGGTGTTATTGTGCATGCTGGCTGCATTGTTTCTGTGCTTGGTCCGCTTCCTTTTTTCCACCTCAGCACTTGCTTGAAGTCTGAGGAAAAGCTCTGCCTTTGTGTGAAATGAATAGTTGACTGTGATCAAAGTTAGAACTCAGACACACTGTCTTTTCTTCTCAGATGGCATAACCTGTTACTTACCTGTTCTCCGTTTGCTGGTTTGCTATTCATTATATTGCTCATCGCTTCCCTTTGTTGCTTGTCTTCTTATTTCACTTTTCACAGAATGTTGGGGGATTAAAAAGGAGTGGTAAATGAATATGGAAGATGGGTTAAATAGAGGAAGTAGTTAAAAGACAATTCTTCTGAAATATTAACTTTAGTTAGAAGACAAGATTTGAACCTTCCGGTGAAAATGGAGTGGAATTGGAATTTTTCCAAGCTTAAATTTGTTGTGGCTGTGACAATGTGCTTTTGGATCATGGCCTGGCACGCTGTTAACCTCAGCTTTAACCCAAGTCAGAGCACATTTTCAGTGTGTCCATTGAACTGCCACAGCAAGTTAATGAGTTTGGGTACTAACAGTGCATGTGTAATGGAAATGGCATTGTATGCTTGCATTTTGCTTTAAAATTGAAGAAGCTTATATACTCATGGAATTAGTCTGTGTTTTTTATTTTCTGACCTTTTTAGTGTGAATTAGCAGATTACAGAATATCAGGAATATTTCTGTTGTGTACAACTTCAGACATAGTATAAAACTTCTGTGGGCTTTTTCTGGATGGTTTTTACAGGGAGTAAAAAAATTAAAAACACGCAAGTGGTTGAAAAAGGGAAAGCTTTGATTTGATCTTCCTTAAATATCTGGAGTTACCTTTTCTCCTGAGGGCTCTAATGTTAAATATTTATTAGTGCTGCTCATAATATCTTAAAGAGTAAAAACTAAATACTGCATTTGCATACGTAAGCTGATGTTCATCTGTCAGGTTTTACTGTTATTTTGAAGCTGTCCAGCTGAGTAGCCAATTTCCAGGTGCTTTTTAATTGAAGACAGCATTAACTGCTGTAATATTTACATCCTTTTTTCTATTTTTGGGGCAGGTTTGTGCTTCTCAAATTACCCTGGGGCATCAGCCCTGGAGAACACCTTCGTTTGTGTTCTCTCTTTGTACAGCTTTGCTGTGGGAGAGATGACATCCTTTAGTGTAGCTTTAAAGGAAGGTGAAATAATAATCTACATAGATAATTGTGATACTCAGCTTTTTCCCTGTCTTTTACACACAGATTTTACTTGTGTGGAACAGATGAACTTGTTTTAAGCTGATTCAGGGAAAAAGAGTAATGCTTTGTGGGTTGAAGTTAGCATCTGAAAAAGTCTGCACGCTGGCTTCAGAGAATGAAGATGTTACTTTTTAAGGTCTGCAATTCAAAAGTTGATCTAAAAGAAAAAGTGTTTTCATTATATATGATTTGAGGCTTTTTTCCTTTGGTAGTCCAGAACGTCTATTGTTATTTGTGCTATTGTTTCTGCCTGGACTTGCAAGCTGCTACAGTTTTGAACATAGCTGCCCATCTGCTCCTTGGTTATTTATAGGCAGATTTGTGGAGCTCCTTCTAATCTCTCAAGTCTTCAAAAACATTAATGAATTAAACATCACAATACTCTTGTAAAAAGAGAATTAAATGGAGGAACTGAATGGAGACTAAAAAGGATAAATGACTTGCTGAAAGCCAGATGTATATTTTATAGCAGAACAGGGAATAGAGACCAGATCCTTTTTTTTCTTACTTGTAGTCCTGTGGTCCTTACTTGTGGTCCTTAACAGACCAGCTACATGCTCTTGTGAGCTACATGCTAAAGGAATGAGGAAATAACTCCTTTGAATCTTGCAACAGATACTCATGTGCAAACTAACACATTTCAAGACCTTGCACCACGTACTGAGAGTATTAAAGGTTTCAGGTCTAACAAACATGAAAAAACATGTTACTATTAATTCTCATTAAACCTGAATTTGTTTTGGTTGTTAATGTTTTGGAGCAGTGGTTTCTGCTGGGTTGCTTAGAAAGAAAACACCTGTTACTTGCAGGAGAGCTTTTCTCTGACATCTTACTTCCAGTTGTCTAGTCAACCTGTCCCACTTCCCCTGTCTTTAATAGACTTTTACAACAGCTTTAAGCATGGACATTGGTTCTTACATAATGGGGTTTTTTTAATTCAATGGCAATAGCACAAAATGCAGATCAAAATTTCCATTCATCAGAAATTTTGCACTTTGATGAATTACACATAGTACTTACTGTGTGAGAGGGTTTTTTGATTTTTGGCTGGTTTCTTTTTCTTTGCTTTTTTGGTTGGGTTTTATTTTTGGTGTTTTTGTTTGCTTTTTGTTTTTGGAAGAATTTGCAGATTTTAGATGTGTGGAGTAAAGCATTGTAATTTACAGTCATTCCAGAGTCTAGAAATGATAGATGATGCAGCCTACTAAGTTGTGATTTGATTTCACATTGGATTGCAGCCTGAAATATTGTTTACATTTTTACCTGTTCTTTAATTTTTTTGAACTGTTTATTTACTATGTCCCATTCTTTCCTTAATGTATACATACATATTTCATGTTTGTGTGTAAGAGAATTTTCTCCACAAATAGTATTAGTTTCTGCTTGTCAAGAGGGTTTGGAAGAGTTTTCTGTTTCACTGGAATGCCTTTCAAATGTTTAGGTTTTAAATACAAATATTTCAATTTAGTGTTGCCACCTTCTTGTGGAAATCTCCAAAAGAATGAATACATTGTTGGAGACTGACATTGCTATATTGATTTAATAACCTGAAAGCCTATGTCATCCTAAACCAGTTCAGTGAGGTTCTTCAAAGTGTATTGAATGTGTCCAGGAAACATGTTAAATAAAAGAACTACATTCTATGGTTTGGTTTATGGTATTTTGGCAAAGTAGATTCCAGGTGGGCATACCGCACTCGAGATTGTTTCTGAAATTCAGCAAACAAATTTAACCTCTTTATTTGTTGCATATCTGTAACATTTCAGCATATAAGAGTTATGTCTTTTGATTTGGAAGCAAAAAAATGCAGCTTCCTGAAGTATTTCACTCTCCTCACGTGAAATCCGTTCTCTTCAGTGCTTTTGTTTTTCTTCTGTAGCTTTTCTGTGTTTAATGAAACCAAATGTGTTTTTTTATTGATGAGTAGACACCGAATCTGTTTCTTTCAGCTAAATAGTGTTAGAATATTGAGCAACAAATCATTCTTTCTTCATGTTAAATTGAAAGCTTGATGGAAAATTTTAAGAGCCTGTCATTTTGCCTTCCTCCAACAAATTGAAGATTTTACATAAATTTTGTAGGTCTAAATACATTGATGGTATTTATATATATATATACATATTTATTTATTTATTTAATACCATATATATACACACACACCAGAAATACCATTCTGTGATGGTACACACAAAGCAGTGTATCTTTCAAAACACCTTTGGTAGCTCCCATTGGAAAGTAGATGCCAGCTTGAAATGGTTTTGCTTTCCAGTATTACATTTTGTTTAATTCATCCTGAGACTCTTGGGATGTCAAAAATAGAGAAGGATGCTGAGCCTGTTTTTTAAATGTGAACTTTTGTTGTTTTTTACTGGTGTGTTCAGATAACTCTCACTAGAATAAGTTTTCTTCTAAATGAAATCTGTCAAAGCTCTCACGGAAGAGAGGTAATTGTAAACTTCAGGAGTTTATGGAACAAAGGCTAGGGGTTTGGAATTATCAGAAGTTGTTCTAAGTGGTCTGATTCGCCTCCCTCCACTCTGAACCAATGGAAGTTGCTTCCATTGGTTCCAGGAAATACTGAATAAAAGAACTATTTTGATCCATGGACAGTGCCATGACTGTGGCAGAAAGCCAGGCGATGCTTTCATATTAAATAAATAGGTCTTTTCAAAACAGCAGAGAAACATGTTCCCTAGAGTCAGTAAGCTGATGCAGACTTTTGTTCCTGTGTGCAAGTACAAAGATAATAAAGTGTGTGTAAGTTTGAACTTCATTTGGGGATTATAATAAAGAGGCATTTGTAATAATTTGCAAGTGTAACTTGGGGAGAAGGGGGAAGAATCATTCAGGTATGTGTTCCACATCTTGATAAAATGAAAATAAAGAAACTACCAAAGTTAAAAAGCTTCCACAAAACAGTTTGAGAGACAAAAATGACTGCCTGCGTAATTTTTGAATTTTGTGTTTTATGCAACAAATAACTACAAATCTTTATCTAAAGCATACAGGGAGCTTTAATAGGATGCTTTTTTGAGTAGTTGTTCAAAGTGCAGGCTATTATGCTTCTCAGTTTCCTGAGACAACTGAAAGTTGTTTGTTTCCTTCTGTAATACATTAAGTGTGAATTTCATATAATTGGCAGAGATTACACTTCAATATGGAGATTTTGGGATAAGAGATGGGAATGAACATTGTGACACATTACACATTGGAACAGGAAGTGACAATAAAAAGCTGTTGAAATGTTTTTTCTTTTTTATAGTAATATGATAGTTCTTTTTTTTTTTTTTTTCTTTTATGAAGCTCATTGTTTTAACATGAAAATAACTATTTTACCTCAGGCTATTTGAATTCCTCTGGATGTTTTGGTTTTTAATTTTTTTCCTAAATCATTTATAGTTTTTATTCAGTTAACTTCCCTCATGCCAGGAAAAAAATTCTCTGTGTGTGCATTCTGAAGTATCCAGATGGAGAATTCCAGGTTGAAGTCCAAAGCCCTAGGACTGGAATGAAAACCAAAAAAAATTCAATTCTAATCTGTTTTTATTTTGACTGGATATTGGCACATCTTGAATCGTGTATTTCTGAGCAGAATTAGGTTTTTTAATTATATGGATTGATCTATGGAAGTAGGACCTCAGGAAGCCCCAAGCAGATGCCAATTCCTACTTTGTGTAGGCTGGAAGAGGAGGTTGCAGTTCAGGCATCCTGTGCATTTGTCAGTGAAGCAAAAATGTCTCATCAAGGTGAATTGCAGTTCACAGTGCAATAAAAATTGCATGAGGGTAAGGAGGAGGCAAAAGAAGCCAGGAGCATTTCCAGGTATGGATTATAGATAGGACATAGGACATAGTTATTGAGGCTGTTGGATGTTTTTCTTCGACTGAAGCCCTGCTAATGGCAGGGTAATGGCAGTGTCCTGACAGAAATGTAGCATAACATATTTAGATAATTATTTTATTCTGGGCAATACCAGACAGACTGTGCAAAAGCACAATCTTATTTGCACTTATTTTACATCTGAATGAGCAAACAGATAACCTGTAAATTAATTGTAGTTTATTAAGGTTGGGGAATGGGATTTTATATAAATTATCTTGTTGTCCTTGGTTGAGATTCTGCTTTGGTTTTTGTGGTTGGACTGTCTGTTCCCCCACAACAAAGGGAAATAAATTTTTAATTAAATATATGTATGGATAAGTGCCTACAATGTTGCTTTTTCTTAAGTTTTTACAGTATTTTAGATTTTGGTTACAGTGTTCTGTTCTTCCTTCAGAAGAATACAAAAGTGTAACACTGCAAAACACTGTAACTGATTTCCCACTCTTGACAACTTCAACTTCTTGTGTTTCAGAGCTGCGCAAAGTATCTGAAGTAGAATGGAAGCGTCAGTAATATTACCCATTCTGAAGAAAAAATTGGCATTTCTTTCAGGTACAATTTCAGTTTTCCTCAACTGATTCCACCCTGCATAATTTGGATGGGATATTTAAGTTGGTTATTTGTATTTGCTGGATGTATTTAACAAAAAAATATTGTTGGTTAGTGCTTTGTCATATTCCAGAAGAATTTCTGGTAACCGTTTGTCTGGTAGCCAGGTTGTTGGTCTTAAGAACTTGGTTTTGCTGTAGCCTGTAGCTCAGCTTGCAAAGGTTTTTAAGAAGTTTCAGTCTATATGTAAGAGACTGATGGTTTAATAGACATCCAAAAATAACCCTTGCTGGTTTGGCTTTTGAGTTTTTTGGGTTTAGAAAAACAGAGTGAATATTTTCAGGATTTTCTGTAGAAAATTTTTCTTTCCTTTTCACCTGTCTTTTTCTCCGACACAAAAACATGTGGAAGCAGGATTAGCCATGCATTGCAACAGTTTGATTATTGCCAGTTACTTAATTCAGGGAGGACTGTAA
Organism: Rhadina sibilatrix; assembly: GCA_013400275.1. Lineage (NCBI taxonomy): Eukaryota > Metazoa > Chordata > Aves > Passeriformes > Phylloscopidae > Rhadina > Rhadina sibilatrix. The sequence goes on from VWYO01019479.1 coordinate 267,386, forward strand.
TTATCATTGTATTTATTAAAACTTCCTGAGTCTTACGTTGAAGGTAACTTTTTCTCTTTCCTCTGCCAGGAAAAAAAAAAAAAAAAAGAAAAAGGGAATGCTTCAAATGGTGAATGACATTCTCTTGCTGGTTTCACTGCTGTTGTAGACAGCTGTGTTAGTTCTTGGTGTTTGATTGTCTGATCCACTGTAGATAGGTAACTTACAGAACACTTGTCAACTTCAAAAATTGACAAGAGTTGCGTAAGTATTCTTCTGGCTTAGTTTATTTTAGTTTATGTTTTTAGCCAGTCTAGTTTAGCCTGCTCCAGTCACCTGAAGTGAAACCTGCTCTTTTTGTTAATAGAATTTATTTTGCTTTGAATTTGCCCACTGTCTCCAGCAGTCACAAATCTAAAAATTCCTTTTTAAAAACAAGCAATCAAACCTCTAAAACTCAACTCACATTAAAGCCTCAAATAGTTCTTCCACAGTAACAGCAGATGTGTAGTGAGGTGGTTGTTCAGCATTATATTGCAAGGGGATGTTCTCATTAACTAGAGTGCATTTTCAAATTGCTGTTAAAGCTGCCTGATCCGTCTCAAAAACAGACATTCTTAGAGGAAAGTAATTTACTGAGTGGCATTTTAAATGCTAGGAACCATTTTGGACCTATGTATTTCTAAGTAGGCTTGATCATTTTGGAATTGATTAGTATTAATGGGTGCTTTAATTTAACGAATGGTAAAGCCTGATGCAGCAGGACTTTTTAGTGTCTTTCAGTGTGAGTAAAGTAACTTGAGAGACACCAATCAGTTCATCCTGTCTCTTTACATCAATTTTACTCCATATAGTTTCATTAATGATTAAAAACATATACTCAGAAATATAATATTTTAGGAAAGTGTTCTGCAATATTTATTTGTCTGTTGTCATTTTTGAGTTTAATTGTTACAAATAATGTTGATCCTGCCTTTTTCTGGAAGCAAAACAGTGGTTCCTAATGGAAATCCATGGCTGGTGTAGCTTTAACGATATAAGTCATTACATGTAGCATAGAAGAAAAGGCAAGCTTGTAATTCAACAAAAAGCTTTGAATGACCACTTTGGTGCAAAATGAATTAAGAAATTTCTTCTTTTTTTGTCTTTTTTTTTCTTTTGTGGTGCATTTAGTTGCTTTCCTTAGCAGTGTTTGCAAGCTGGGGAAAAAACCTGTCAGTTGTTACACAAGATGACTTGTCATGAAATAGTAATTTAGATAATTATTGTGGTCTTTTTTTGAAATGTCAAGAGATTATATTTCTGGAATTTGGGTTGTGTTTTGTTTAGTCAGTCCAGCAAATGGTGTTTAAATCCAAGCATTTTTCCTTTTTCTCTGCCTCCCCACTCCAATTTTCAGGCTTTCTGCCATTCAGAAACAGAAGGGTGGACAGTCTGTAAATAACTGTTGCTTTAGATTGTTTCTGCTGGAAGCATCTGTCCTTTCTCATACAGCACCACTCTTCAATTCTTCAGTTTAGAAATACAGTTATTAAAATGTGTGTTGCTGTTTTCCAGCAACAATTCTCTCACAAAAGAGGAAGGGAGGGGAGCACAACTACTGCAGTGGGCCACTGAAAGCAGTAGGTCCTTTACAGAAATGTGGAAAATATCTGTATATCAGTGGATCTTTAAAACTCCAAATTTAGAGAGTTTACACAGCTTTGGAAACAAGGAGAAAAGGCCTGTTGCAATTAAGATTCTAACATATGTTGTGTAAACAGTGTTTGTTCAGTATCTTGCATGCATCTCATGGATGGGGAGAATTCTTAGAAAATTGTGTCAACATATGTGTATGAGTCTGCAAGCATTACTGTGCTTGTGCCTTTTCTTATTTCTGCATGGCTCTTACTATTCTGTAAAAAGTTGTTCTCACAGATTAGATGGAGCTTCACTTCTACTGGAGAACTTTATGAAGCAAAAGCATAATTTAATTGCTTTAGCCATATGAATAACAGTTTGAGAATAAAGATGATGTTCTTTCTCAGGTTATGGGAATCTGCTTTGCTTCATTTTCCCCCAAATAAACCTGTGATTATATTGTCTTTGTACAGTTTTTTCTAAAATATACAGAAGATTGTTTAGTAATTGATTCCTACATGTTCTTAATGTGTTGTGGTTATGTTTTTTTCCTTAATAAAATAGATAATATATTAAAATTTACTGGTTCTAATACTGTTTTTGTAAGTTTTACCAGAAAGGTTTGAAAATGCAGATGAAGATTAAGGCAAGCAGTTGGATATATATATCTTAATGGTGAGGTGACTGTTAGCTGTTTGTAAGTAGGTCTAGAAATTGCTCTGTGTTTGAAGGAACTGCCAGTTCTTGTGCCATGGGCACATGTGTGGTACAAGATCCTCCTGTAGTAGTCAGCTGGACTAGAAAAGTCCTGCTTTCCTAGGAGCTCCAGCTGGAGTTTCTGGGTACATTGTCAGCTTGGGGGTGGACTAGGTTTCTGACAGGCTGGTAGTGTAGAAGGTCTAGGAGTTGCATTTTAATAATATAATCTAAATGCACAAAAATAATGCTTCTGGAGTGCTCAATTTGTGTTGTTTATATTGAAAGTATTAGATGAAAAATTGTGATAGCTGTGCATGTGGGCTATGCTCTGATGCCCTGGTGATGTTTTAAATATCAGTGTGGTGAGTGAACCTTCACAACTGAGAGCTGCAATGTCACTTGAGGTTTTCACAGCAACTTGAAAGATTGCTTTTATGATGAAATTTGAGACCACTTAATTGCAAAGTAATTTTGCTGCTTACACTTCATCACATTAACTTTGTAATTACTTTTTTCTTCTGGAACAGGAGGGAAGGACAGAAGAAGTGGCCTCATTCTGACGATTCCATTATGCCTTGAACAGACGAGTATGGATGAGCTGAGTGTCACTCTAGACTATCTTCTAAGTATACCAAGGTGACTTGGAAGGCATTCTGTTCAGAGCTCGTTTGTTTTAGTTTTTTTTCCAGTTGTAGAAGAAATCTTTCCATTGTTCCTAATTTTATTTGCTCTTCTTTACCAAATTAATTTTATGTAAATGTTTATTTAGAATTTGATACTGTCTGAGTTAGAAACACGCATCCCAATAAGCTAAGGGATACGTACTAAGGCTTTTCTGTGTCCTTTTATGTCCTTATGTTCTCCTTTCTTGGGATAGCTTTTTTCATAATTTCTTTTTAATGACAATGCACTTAAATGGCTAAGTAAATTAATGAGCCATTCCAATCAAACTCCTAAGCTTGCAAGAGCAGCATTGCCCTTCCTGTGCTACGTGCCTAGGCTTTGTAGCTTGCAGGGCTTCAGTTTAAAAGTGCACTAAGTATAAAAATATACAGTCTTACTGAAGTTAATGAACAGCTTGTGGTACTGCTTGAATGTGCTGTCTGACAACTTGAGTATCCTGTCATCCATAGTTTGCTGTAAAATCATTGTTGTTCAAATTCTGTGCATATGCCACTGCCAGCTTATCGTGACAGTTTTTGGTCCAGGCTTTGTCACCTGCATTTCTATTTCCTTAAGATCCAGGGATTGATCTTTATTTTATTTTTTTTTCTCTCGTGTATCACTGCTTTATAAAGAAAAGGAGCCTCTCAGATAAATGTTTGCTTTTGTATCTTTTCAAATTTCTCTTCTGGAAACAGAACATCAATGGCATAACTAAAAATATCCAGTGTACTTTGCATATTGTAATCTATAAATGTTTATAAAACACAGGTAAAGGGTCCAATGTTGGGGATGTTTTGGTAGCTAAGACTTCAAAAAATCCTGAATGGTGAGAGAGAAGCAAAGAATAAATTCAAATTATTTAAAAGTAAAACATTAGTAGGTATATGAGTATACTGCACAACATTTTAGTTGTGTAAGTTTTAGGGATTTTCAAACAGCTTGTTGTCTTTTGTAAAGTGGTGAAACACCAAATGGTCACCCACACAAGTCATGTCATTGACTTAAGGACTTGGCTGTATTTATGGAACAGATGCAGGCATTCTTGTTCCAGTAAGCATTAATTATTCCACAGTCTCATCCTGATATATGTCTTTACATATATTAGTGTAACAATAACTGTCTAAAAGCTGAACCAAAGTGCTCTTTGTGCTCAATAGAAACTGGGAAATCTGTTTGAAAGTGAAGTCAATGTTCCCACTTCTAATGCTCTGTGTCAGTTGTGGAAAAAATGACCTCTCTTCTTTGGTGGCAGTATGGAAAAATCATTGTCGTTTTGGTTCACATGTTGTTTTTCAGTGGGAAATGCAAACTTTGGCCTAAGCACTTCTCTTTTCTGTTCTGGAAAGACTTGCTGAACAGTGTTTGGGAAAAATAGGGCTGAGGAGAGGGATATTGTTCCAGACCCAATAGCTGTCCAAGCAACATTAATACTACTTTTTTCCCCAAGTTCTATGTGTAAGGTAACATAATACGATGAAACTACAGCTGGTTTGAGATGTGCAGTCTAGTGTGGATTGCTGGCTGTGTGCAAAATTTGAGAGGCATAACTGCTTAAAATGCCTTGGGTAGAATTTCTTTGGAATATGTGTGTAAAGCCATTCTAAAATTTCAGACAACTTATTGCTAGTGTTGAAGTTTACTGTTGTGCCTTTCTTTGATGGTATTTAAAATTCTCAGATTCTGAAGAGGTCTGTTCAGAACTGAAGCAGAATAAAAGTGGCAATATTGTGATGTTGTCTGTTCATACTCAAGTTTGCTTCCTTTGTTGTATTCTCTCTATTGTGGCTCAAATCACTAATCTTTTTACTTTTTATTTTAACTTAAATACAAACATTTGCATTGGCTAGACTTTTTAGAAGTGGTAGGTCACTTCTGAGTTTGGTTGTGTATTTTGTTAGGCTTGGGAGGATTTAACAGGGTTAGTAATAGAGGAGCAAATGCTAATACTGCTCAATTCCAGTGAGCCTAAGGAAGTCATGTCTCAAGATGCTGTAATAACACTCTTCACCTTATTCTTAAATGCAATAGTATTGTGCATTTCGAGTTTGTTTTGATTGGAAATTGTACTCATGAAGCCTGAATGTTCAGACTGCTTCCAAAAAAATCATGTGTGTGATCTTAGAGGTTCCTTAAAACCAAAAAGCATTCATGAACTGTTTAAACAGCTAAGTTTAATTATTTTTTTCCTAAATAGGCTAGTAAAGTGCCTTTTTTCCCCTTTTTTTTTTCTTTTGAACTCCAAGGTGAATTTGTCTTCCACCCGTACCTGATGAAGCTCAGCGGTTTTTTGAAATAAAAATAACAGTTAATTTCTTGTTGTGAAACAGAATGCTTACTGTTGCATGCCCTGTTTTTTGTAAGTTAAGGGGATCACAGAAGTAGCTTTGTTTTGTAATTGCAGATTTGGGAAAGGTTACATAATGCTTTCTTACCTCAAATAAATGTCATGAATTTTATTTGCTTATAACTTTGTCAACACAAGAATTTCAACCTGGGACATGATACCAAGTGTGGTAACTTATGTTAAAGCATGGGCTCACTTGCAAGTTCTCTTCTGGATGCTCCTTTTGAAAACTAATATCCCTTTGTCTTCCTTATGACACTGTAAATTGATCTCTTTTCTGAGGATTTTGCCAAGTTAACAGTTATGAAACCTTTTCATGGATGCTACAGCTTAAAGAAATACTTGTATTATGAGATATACTTCAGTGCTACTGAGAAATTGTAATTTGTAATATCTAATAATATGCTGGAGTATTAAATTGGAAATTATTTTATAAATGAATAAACATGTGTAGTTGTATTTTACAGGATGCTTGAAATCCAAAGTTGTCATGATATGACACTTGTTAGAGTGAATTTTATGTTTTTCTAAGTGGTTTTTTTTTTTTTTCTTTTAGTGAGAAATGTAAAGCTCGAGGATTCACTGTGATAGTGGATGGCAGAAAATCTCAGTGGAACGTGGTAAAGACAGTTGTGTTAATGCTCCAGGTAAATATATATTTATACATTCATAGCTGACTGATCAGTTTTATGGATGTGAACCCAATGGCCATGTTATTGTAGAGACAGTAATTTCCTCAAAATGTGATTCTGTGATGAGTTCTGTGCAGCAGGAAGAAATTCTGAAAAGCAGCTGCTATAGCTTATTCAAGTGAGAGACAAATTCTTTATATGCTGAGAACACACAGCTGTAGACCTTTTTCTAAAATGGAGTTTTAGTTTAGAAAGTACAGTAATACATTCCTGGCATCACCAACTGTGATGTGAAGTAGGAATGTGCACAGGCCTGCAGTTTACACAGACATTGCAGCTGAGCAGGTTTTGATGCAATTTATGCTGTACTACCTGGTTTTCTTTGCAGTAGGATATAGTTGACTTAGCTGTGAATCATAGTTCCAATCAAAAATTAGGTTATGCATACAGAAAAAAATTGGGAGAAGAAGAAAAGTGACAATTTCCAATAAAAAAATTCTAAAAAAATATTATTTTAACTCTTCAAAACTGTGAGCTTTCAAATAGGGTCTTATTTCTGCTGAACAGTATAGATTATTTTCTGGTCTCAGTGGTCAAAGAAAATGCTAGGTACAGCATTTCCAACACATTAGAGCACTTGGACTACTGCCTTTCTTACTGCACAGATGGTTCCTCTTTATCAGAGCAGTTTTCCTCTCAGACTTAGGTGAAACCTCAGAAAGTGTGTCAAATACGAATAATTTCTTTTTTTTTTTTTTATCCTTCTGGGTCATTGTTGCTTCTGGGTTTTGAAGTCTGTGTCAAGGTGTCTTTCACCTATTCTTGGCTAAGATGGTTTTCCTATTAATAGAGTTACAGTATTTGAATTCCTTGTGTTCAGGCTATGATCTTGACTGGGTTTTGCTTCAGCTGCTGTGTGCTTGTGAGGCTCAGTGGGACCTGCAGCTAGTGGGGAAGGTCAGCTCTTTACCCACACCCTTACTTCCCTGGCAGCACTCATCCTGCCTCTGCAAAGCTTGCAGAAGCATGGGTTATACATCTGTGACTGGAGTTTGAAGCTTGAAGTTTGAGAAGGAAGCAATAAAGAAGATTTTCTTATGTGAATCGATCACTTGTGTAGATCACATGAGATTTTTGTCTGCTTCATCATATGTAGCTCTCAAAAACATTGCTGTATTCAAAATATTGTCTACCTGTAATTAGATTTTGCATATTCATTAAAATGGTCCAAGAATGAATTGATGTATTTTGTTGCTGATTTCTTCTTTTGAATTAAAAATTTATGACTAAAATTAGGTATTTAAAGAGAAATCCCATGGGTTGTGTCACCTTTATATCATTACTCTGATTAACTTTTACTTATTGCTATAGCTGATGAGTTTAGAGTAATCAAGAGTCTTTGGTCCTTGATCTACATTCAGTGTGACATCATAAAATAAACTTTGTAGATGCAATTACTGATTTAGTCTAAAAAAATGTTTTCCTGATAGTATTTTAACGAATTAATATGTTGAAATGTCAGTATTCAACCTTTTCATTTTAGTCTAAGTAATATGTACTAAAAAAATGTAGGATATAATCTTGACATGTGACTTGATGACAAATACACCATTTTTTTCCTAACTGTATGATTACTGTTTCCTTCTGCATAGAAGATAGCATTGGTGGAAAGCTTTGTTTTTAACATTTCTTCTTCTTTTTAATTTAATACCATGAATTCAATTAAGTCTAGCCAATAGTTCATTTTTCTGTACTTACACAGCATAGACTAATGGTTTGTCCTTAGGGCTGGGAGTAAAGAGGTTATATTTTCTTTTCAGTTTTGACACAGTTTGCTATGAAATCTTGTGCAGTGTTACAAAGCAGGATGGGGCAAATATGTGATGTAGATGAAGTAGACTTCAGTTTCTGACTGCAGTTTTTACATTCTTGTATAGATGATGAAATCTAAGTGGAAATCAGTTCTGTGGTAAATGAAGGTTTAATCTTGAAGGTTTTACTTATTTTTTAAATTTGTTTTACAGAATGTTGTTCCAGCTGAGGTGTCGCTTGTTTGTGTAGTGAAGCCAGATGAATTTTGGGATAAGAAGGTTACACATTTCTGCTTTTGGAAAGAGAAGGATAGACTTGGCTTTGAGGTATGTTGACCTTTTGTCTGTTTAAGTCATAAATATTTTTTCTGAAATACTGGTATAATTGAATGACAACTAAAGTGTGTTTAAAATAGCTATATTCCAGATGCTTTGTGGACAACCTTAACAAACCACTGTGGCTTTTTAACTTTTTCCCTTTTTAATGAGACTTTCTGCACTTAATTTTGTTATACTTAGAGATGTGTGGCATTTAATTCTCTGCTTAGCAAGAACATAAAGCTATTTGATACATATTGTGGGTGTTTCGAGTCAGAAACTGTTGTACAGGTGTGAAATTTAGTGTGAAATTTTTCATGACTTCTCTAATAGGCTGTAGAGGTACACAGTGTATGGTGTCACTATCAGCTGTAACCATTCTGACAAATATCTTGTTGATATTGCACACATCTTCTCTCATTTTGTGAGTTCTTTGACATCAGGAACAAGTTGTAGATCCCTGGCCAAATACAAGCTGACACTGTTCTGGGTTGTGAGGCAGAGAGTGTACAAGAGACTACACGTTAATGTTAGCAGTTCCCTTGTTATCTCTGTCTGGGAGGTTAATGGAAACCTCAATTTTCCCTGTTTTTTTAGAAAATGTCATCAAACTGTGTCATCAAACTTTCCGCTCATTTTTTAAGTTAATCTTGTTTGAACTACAACAGGCACGTACCACAGTCACAGTGTCTTTAATCAAAAACATGAGCGTGGTGATTCCTGCTTTTATAAACAAGCATATTGTTTGGAGCCACATCCAAGATAAGAATTTAAAAGCCCTCTGAACTAACCCAATACTCAATAACAGTATTTAAGTGCTGCTGGTTAGAAAGTGACTTAAGTTTGCAATATTCAGTTTTCACAAAGATCTTTCACAATATAAGGTTAATGTCAAACTACAGCTGCATAATTTTGCATTACTGGCAGTAAAAACAAACAACACCCAACTCATGTTTTGGATCACAGGTCAGATTTGTGTAACTGCTAGGAAAGTCAGGATTGGTTTTGCACCAGTGAAATAATTATGAACTAAAATTTTTAATTAAAATATGAAATCTTTTTATTCACTTGGGTGTAATCTCATTTTACTTGAAGTGAATGCTGCGTAACTGTGATTTATAATGGGGCATCACATCTACCTCCTATTTCCTACTACCTGATCTGTTATTAATACCTTGCTTAAGATTACCATATGAAGCCATTCAGTATCTTCCTTTCTGTTCAGAGGCAGAGATCCTTTGCTTCAGAGTGGGATGTGGTGCTGGTGAGTTGCAAAGCACTGAAAGTAAATGTGGAAACTGAGAGCAAACAGTACTGGGTGGATAAGTACAAAGAGGTGGGCTGATTCAGCTGAGTAAAAGTTCATATCTTTATTTCTGGTTAGTATTAGTGTTGGTTTTGGACCTGTCTCAGGACAATTCCCATTTGTCCTCCAGCAGAACTTTCTTCTGTAACTTCATTCCTCCCTTATTAGCAACCAGTTCATGTGTTAATTGAAGCAGTTTTATCTGGTCCTGTGCCATGCTTCATAGGAGGAGAGTTGTCTTAGTTGTTATAAAGCTGTCTTTCAGCTGAAATGTTGCATATATGACGCTGTAATACTTAATACTGTTAATGTTTTCAAAGATTGAAGAACAGGATTTGAGTATAAAAAATGCTGTGTTTTAGAGTTGGGAGGTGGTGCTTTTTGCTTTTGTATTAAAATAATCTACATAGTGATGTGAAACAAATTTTAACTTTTTTACAACAGAGACGTAGTGTGTTGTATTTGAGTGTGAGCTTTTCCTGTGACAATGAGCATAACTGGAAAAAAAAATTTACTATAAGAATAGAGAAAATGTATAAGCTTGTACACAATGCAAAATTGCCTATAGATTGATGGGGCTGTTTCACACATGCCATTCATTTAAGGAACTTCAAGGGAAAAAAAGTCACTGAGCCTGATGTAGATACTAGCTTAGTAATTTGAAAATCAGTTTGTCAGGAGCAGGATAGAAGAGGATATGCTTGCTGTTCTTATCCTTGTGGAAATCAGGGAGCAAAATTTTAAAAGTTCACTTAGGATTTGGAGAAAAGAAATCAAGTGAATTAAAAAAAAAGGAATAAGAGAAAGGAAAAATCAGGTCATAAACTACCATGAATTAGTTGGAAAAACTAGAGTATATCTCATAAGGATCTTTATAATCCTGAAGTCCAAAGTCTGAGTAGTTCTAAATGCTTCACACTTCTCCTGTAGCAGCTGACAGCTCTAACTCTCTAGTAAAGAGTGTCAGAAATTTCTTATGATAATTTATCTGCAGCATCTGTTCTGGAAAGTCTCATCTCTAATTTACCTTTTTAGAATGATGCTAATGATTATTGTTCTGAAAAATAAAGAATGAATAACACTTTGTATGAAGTACTTAATTTTTGTCCGTTTTCAGTTCAGTGTGTTAAGACTGAGGCATCAGAATTTGTAGCTTCCATGGACTTTCCTAAAAAGGCATATAGGAGTTCCAGTCAAAATTGTTTTTTTAACTGCATCTCTTTTCATCTGTATGCATCTCTGTTTCTATTTTAATATGGGAGGCAATGGGTTCTTGGGCAAATCAGGGAATTGTCTATGTGGACCTTGAGGCATGTAAGCCTGCATTTGTGTCACGTCCTGAATTCCATCCAAAAAAAACCTGTGTTGAAAAATACAAGAATCTTTGCCTATTTTCTCTTCTCTGGGATGTAAAAATGAGAGTGTTCTAATTATTGTGAGCCCTAGAGGGTAAGGTGAATGAGTGGGTAAAACCACGAGTGAAGGAGGCAGTTCCTGGGAGTGGAGATCATCTTGTGTTTATCTGGGTTCTGCCAACTGCCCTTGGGTTTCTGGTATGACAGATTTCTATGGCACTGGCCAGATAAATATTTAACTTGGTTTCTTGGTGTAATGTTAAAGAAAATGATCTTTGTTTAGATTAATGTTCCATATTGAACAAATAATACCCTATGTTACTCAGTGTTTAATCAAATAGTACTTCAAAAAATTGATTGAAATAGTATTTAGCATCAAAAAATAGGATTATTCTCTTCTGGAAGGGATAGCCTTTGCTTTACAGTTCTGTGGCAATGAAGATCATAATTAGATTACACTTGTTTAAATTTTATGTTCTCAAGGGACACGTGTATTGCTGTCTGTTGGAAAGTAACTATTTTTCAGATTCAATAGTGTGGCTGCTCTGATAATACACGCTTCAGAAAAAAGCTCCTTGTTACTGAAATTTTACAGCATCTGGTTCTCAAGTATCTCCTGGGTTTGACTCTGTGACATTTGATTTAAAGAGCTTTTTCATTTCTTCCCTTAAGAGAGAAAGTAAGTTCAGATGGATGTATTTAACATTTTGGGGGCACATTTACATGTCCTCCTGAATATCTAGAATTCCTCTCTCATCTTGACTTCTACCTCTATCTCCTTGTAGATGATCAATGAAAATTGCAGAAAACAGCAAGTGACGTAGAGAGGTCAGCTTACTGCAAACAGTATTTAAAGCTTTTTTATTACAAAAGATACAAGTTGCATGGGTCAAAATCATGTATTTCCACTCCTGAGAAATAGAATTTTGCACTTAAGGCACAAGACTTTGCAGTCCATGTTTTTAGCTTTGTCTTTCTTCTTTTGCTTGACAGCTTTTACAAAGGTTGTTTTGATTTTATTAAAAAATACAGCACTTCTTTTCCCAAAGCACTGTTCTGAGTTATTTAAAGGCTTTCACAAGGATTTAGCAAGCCAGTATTGTACAGAGCACGTGTACTGACTAGAGTAGAGCAAGGATGAGAGCTGCTACCACTCTTCCAGGTTTTGAGGAGAACTGAGTGCAGATGATGATTCCATGACACTGGTCAGTAGCAGACAGGAAATGCTGGAAACCTACTACCATCACTGTCAGCTTATTAGCTGTCCCTGTTGTCAGAAGTGGGTGGATCAAGTGGGAAGGGAAACAAAGATTAAAGGATTCAATAATTTATACTTTTTTTTTTCTTGTTTTACCATCTGTCTGGATCTATTTGTTTCTCCCTTGGGAAATTTAAGCTCTTCATTTTAACATCCAGCTATAATCTGCTGTCCAAAGGCTTTTGCTTTAGATTATGAGAGCTGCTTTTTTTCCCCCCATTTTCTGGAATCAACATAGTTTGACTTGGAAAAAAAAAAGGCAAAAAATCATTTCAGTTGCAAGCAAAAAGAGTTCCTTCTGGTTTTACAGCTGTAAATTACCTTCTCTTTACCTGTTGGAGGTTGAAATTCAAAGATGAAGGTGAAACACCAATTCATAAGGGACAATTTTTTCTAGGGTGTGGTATTCTGACATCTGTTTTCATAAAAGGTCAAAGATAATTACTTTGGATTTTGAAACATTTTGGGAGCTGACAGCAGAAGTTTGCTTGAAGTAGAATTCATATCTGTAAAAGAGAAGTGTCTTCTCATTGTGCACATTGCATTTTTCAACATTTTTTTCTGCTTTGGCTCTTGGTCTGTGTACTTATGGACTATTAATCTGTAATAGCTGATTAAAACATTATTTCCGAAGCTTCAGAGAGGCAAATTGCACTTTTGACACTTGGGAAATATCAAAGCTAATTTACTAATTTAAAGCATATAGCAGATATTAGGTTAGCACTGCCACTAGTTCAGGTTTAGAGCAAGAGCTAAATTAATTTCTGCCACAACTTAGTCAAAAATTCAAATGTTTGTTTATATTGTGAAAAACTTTAGCAGCTAGCCCAATGAGCAGTCAATAAACAGCTTAAGAAAGAAGTGTTTTGTAAATCAGAAACCTAGAGAATTAATGGAGTAATGCTTTAAGTTACAACAAGGTTTATTAATGAGGTGGAAGTTTCTATTTTTCAAAGTTTTTCTACTAAGATGTAGTAAATTTGGGGTTTGACCAAATCTCTTTTGTGGGTGTTTATTTTTTGTCAGAAGATTATTTTTTTCATATGGCTAAAATATTTTTTTTTATGCAGGCTTTGCTCTTTCAGATTTTTTTTATTTTTAAAAAACATCTCTAGTAGAAGTTTGAGGGCTATCCCTTGCCCACTCTCCTTCCTGAAGGACTTCAATTAAAAAAAAACTTTTAAATAAGTGGTCTCAACATAGTTTATTTTGTTAGGCTATTTGGGTCTTTTCAGAATTTGTATGTCTGAATGAGAACAAGTTGCCCTATTTGCTTTGGTTCCCATACCAAAATTAGTTTTCTTTTTCTTCAATGAACTCATAGAGATGAATGTTAAAAATTACCTAAACTGTAAAGTGTGCCAAAAGAAGGAAGAACAAAGGCGTTTTTCCCCCTTCTTTTTTGGACATAGAATCCTCTGGGGTTTGGGCTGGTTCCTGGCATTACTTAAAGAAACTGCTAGCCAATTCCATTTACAGCAGCATGTACCATTTGGAGTACAGGACAATAGTGTACATTTGGATGTTGCTGAAAGGTTTTCCTCTGCAATAATAGACAGTTTGGAGCTACTCTGAATCCTTAGTTTCAGTATCTGCAGGGAAATGGAGCTGGAATAGAAGTTTCTCTCTAGTTAGCTCTTTCCACGTATCCTTGTGCCCGACAAGAGTATGTGAATGATATGATGGGTTATGGAAACTTTCTTTCCTTTTTCTCTTTTGTTTCTGGCTATATATTGCCAATATGCCTGCTTCCTTAGAGAGGTTGTTCTTGGTTGTTGTTTTTTTTCCACAGGAGTTATTCCAGGTTCAGCGTATCATTCATTAAAGCAAGTTGTGCTGCCAACTTTTGGTTTAGGCTTATATGAATAAGGCTCATTCAGGAGCCTCTATAATGCAGAAATCAAGAATTTAGTTTCCCACCTAGCAATGGACCTGTGTTTTCTTGTATGCCCTGGTGTGGCTGATGAACTACATTTGTCTCCTGCATGAAAGACTTGGGCCTTTAAGCATACTAAGATTTGAATTTTTGACTAGTAGAGTATGGTTGATCCAACTTTTGCTGAGCATATTTGCACAGTAAATGCAGACACTTGGCTTTTATAGCACAAACTCACCTCTGGGACTGAAATTATTGCCAGAGAGTGGTAAAAATACTGAGTGCATTGCAGTATGATAGCCTGCTACTGTTTTCACTAGAAACAGATTGTGTGATCTATCTATGACTTAATCACAAAGCATCAGCTCTCAGCAGGAAAACAGATATCCAGGGAACACATTTATTTTTGCCACTGTAAATAGACAAGGTGGTAGAGATGATGCTCTTACAGGATTATGCATGGGGTATACACTGCATGTCAGAATTACCTGTCTGGTTTAGGCTCACATTAAGTGCAAACAGCCATATTTCATTTAAACATTTAGCAGTAAAACGTGAATCACAAAGATCTGCTCAGTGTCTATAGGCACACTTCTCAGATGCCTAAGGAAAATATGAGCATTACCTACAAGTGATCTATTTTATTGTTGCAGGTTATTTTAGTATCTGCTAACAAGCTGACACGATATATAGAGCCATGCCAACTAACAGAAGATTTTGGAGGAACTCTCACCTATGATCACATGGATTGGTTGAATAAGAGGCTGGTTAGTTATCTGTGTTTTGGGGTTTGGGGTTTTTTTTAATGTCTCGTTCTTGAGCCCTGGCATTTTTATTTGTGTGGGACATGAATCGGTAACACTGCCTTTTTAATAGGGATGATAAAGCTAATGTCGTGAATTTGTTGAAGAACCAGTTCCTTAATGAAGCTCTTTTAGTAACACTAACTCTAGAAGAGCCTGAGTCTATGGTATAGTTGCTATAAAGGGAAATTGGCTGCTGTAGAAGACCAAAACAAGGAGAAAATACTTGGACTCTGCAGATCCTCCTGGGTTGTCTCTTAGGTCATGGTTCCTGTGGTTTTAAGTTGTCCTACACCAAAACCTCTGTCAGTGCAGTTTCCCTAGTAGACTGAGAAGCAGTAAATGTCTAGGAGCAACTACACCCTTTAATTATTAATCAGCACGAATTGTTCAAGCAACTGTTGGTGTGCATAGCTCTCCAGAATGTTCTTAATCTTTTCTTCATTGCTACTTGCTTTTCAGTTATTTAAATAGAATTTTCAAAACAATTTAATCTTCATTGACACAGCATATTCCCTTCCTGTGTAATCTGTTCTTAAAATGTGTCTCCACCTAGACTCTCCAGGTGTGTTGCAACCTGCTTTCCCCTGAAATTTTAAGTAGTCCTAGATAAGTTAAGGGAAGTTCATTGGCAAGCTATTGATTAATAATTTAATAATAACTAAAAGACCTGAAAGTTACTGTGCATGTCACATAAGGCACCCAGTCATGCTCAGTTCTGTTAAAAAGCAAAACCAACCCTCAGAAGTCAGGTACAGAGAAATTGTCTGAACAGTACACAGTGTCTTGACTGTGTTAGCTGAGATCAGAAGCCCCTGAATTCAACAAAACTGATGGGGATATTTTAGTCCATATAATCTTTCTGTATACATTTTTTTAGTTTTTCATTACAATATGGCTCATTTTAATAGTGATTAGAAGCTGGAATCTTTAAAAAAAAATTTTAATCCTTCCAAGTAAGCTGTCTGGAAGTTATGTAAGATGCCTTGATTCTCTAGCATTATTAAATGCTTAAATGAAGATGTAGAATAAATATGTCCATAAGATTTTACAGGTTTTGCAGATATCTCAATTATATTCAGTGTAATATTTGCTATCTCCCTAGGGAATCTTAGTGCTCTGAAGTGTTCCCTGAACAAAACTTTGTTTTCCATTGTTTCTTCCCTACTGTCTGAATCCTGGGAAATAATTACACAGTGTAGATACTAAAGTATATTAATGGAACTGCTGGATTAATTTGTACCAATGTCTTCAATACAACTACCTAAAATTTTTATTTCTTAAATTAAAATCTTCCTCTTATTTAGGTATTTGAAAAGTTTACGAAAGAATCAACATCTTTATTGGATGAGCTTGCTCTAATAAACAATGGAAGTGATAAAGGTACTCAACAAGAGAGAGAGAGGTACGTGATTCACTTTTTGAAGTCAGTGCTTTTGGATTATAAAATCTCATTTGAATTCCAGAAAAATACTGAAAAAATAATACACCTTAAATACCTTGAAATGTTTAAAAAAATTCTAAACCTTTATAATGTAGGCTACAAAATATGTGAGTGTCTCTGTGTAGATGGATGCTCATTCAACTGATTACGTGCACCTCCACTTGTGTTTTGATTCAATGAGTTGAAAAAGTGAGGACTTTACTAAGTGAGAAAAAAACTTAGTCTTTTAAGACTGAGGTAGTTCTAGTAGTTCTAGCCTTAGCTGAAGTTTTTGGTGCTACTGTAATATAAATTTTAATAATGTGTTTGTTATTTTTTTCAAAGATCAATAGATTTGAACTTCCTTCCATCAGTTGATCCTGAGACGGTATTGCAGACAGGTATAGTAAGTCAAAAGATTAGAATGTTGCTCAGTAAACTGGCATAATTCATTTTAGGCCCCAAGTGAAAGCACAGAGGGCACAGTTGTTATCTTAGCCATCTTCACAATGTAACAAGTTTATTGACTACTGTAATTTTTGTGTTAAAAAAGTGGTGCTAAGAAATGGAAGAACTCCAAACATATCTTTTTAAATACATATTTTTATGATCTCACTAAGATCTTTACAGTACTACCATAATTGTTATGCTTAATTTGGGGAATGTTTTGTTTCTAGCTGTTGTCAATATATTTGCCTTATAGAGTGAATTCATTTCAATAGCCAGGAAATGGTTACAATATAGAAAGCATTCTCCTGTACAATTCTGGCAATTTGCATCAGTCTAGTTCTGAGCTGATCATCTGTCAGAAAAGTGAAGCATACTTCACTTCTTGGACTCTCCATTCAGCAGCAAATGATTTAGAATTCTTTAACATGTTGGGTTTAAGGTTACTTTCATATTGACAATAAAGTATAATAGTCTATTGATTTTGTACTAGATTTTTTTTTTTTTTTAATTAATGCTTTTCTGGAATAAAAAGTAATGCATAGTGTCACGTGGTGATCAGATCACCTCAGTGAGTGCTTAGAATTTTTACCTTATAGCCTCCTATAAACTAATGTGTGGATCACATGTAATTCTTGTCACAATGGCTTTATGTGTCCTCTACGTAAAAATTTATCTAGATATGGGATAGTACTGGTTTCAGTTAAATTGTAAAACAATAATTTCTTACTCTGGTCTTTGAAGTTTTTAAAACATGAAGTGTCTGATGACAGTGTCACTAGATTTTAGCCTACTTGTGTGTCCTTGTCTAATAGTAAAATTTTTAAACAAAACAACACTACAGTTTTGTGTAAGCAGATGACTCCTTAGCCCATTAGTTTATATGTGTTCTCTGGTGGTTTTGTTGTTGTGTGTTTTTTTTTGTTTGTTTGTTTGTTTTTTGTTTGTTTTTTTTATTTGTTTGTTTTTTTTTCTAATAATTTTTTTAATTTTAATGAATTTTTTTTGGTGCTATAAAGTTTCATAATTTCCATGGAACTGGATGATCCATATGGCTCCATTCCAACTCAGCATATTCTGTGATTATGGCACAGAATATGAAAGGCAACCTTTCCCTTTTAGAGTCACTGAGAAAAAGAAAAAATAAACTCTCCCCAATTAAATTTTTACCTCTTAAGGATAGATGTGAACAGAGGGTTTAGATAAAAGGCTTCTGTCTTCCATAACTACAGGTACTGTTCTTTTCACAAGCTTCAAATCCATATATCTAGTTCATAGAATTTGATAAGAAGCTAGTTTGAAAAGGTGTTTTTACATGGAAAAATGGTGATCCTGTGCTGCTGGCACAATACAATAAAATTTCAAAATTATCCCAGTGAAACAAAATTGTAAAAGTCTGAGTGTAATTGTAAAAGTGCTGTCTTCTTTGACAGCAAAATGTATTTGAATTGAGACATTTTCATTTCAGAGTAATATATGCTAAGTAATTAAAAGTTGTTTGCTGCGATTTTCAAAGCCCTTGGCAATTTGAATGTCTCAGTAATAGCAGTTGAACTTGGTCTTTTGTTTCTGCATTTTCCTTGAGGTATTACTATTACTCAAGTAGTAGGTTTTGTTTTAGTGAACTGTTGTGTTACCATTTTAAGACCTTCAGAGCTAATGATCTCCAGCTGGCACGTTTTCACTTTGACACCAACATCTCTTTAGTGATCAAACACTGTGTTACTTTACCCGTTTCAGTAAGAAACAAATCAATGATCTGGGCTTACTTGTAGTGTGGTATTTACATAGTTAGAACTTTAACACAACAATAACATTCTTCAAACAGTTTAAGCAAAAGATTAAATAGCCATTGTGTATATGAGAGTCACTGCACTCTAGAGAGTCTGTACCCTGATATGATCCTTAAAAGCAGAAAGAGAAGGGCAGGACACATGAGAACAGAATACTGGAAAAATAATTATTATTCAGCTTCACACTCTAAATGAAGGAGTTGTACTTGCTATAAAAATCCTGAAAGACAACAGAGAAATTATACAGTCAGACTTTTAGTGCCTCCAAAGCATTCATTCAATATAAGAAGATGAATTGTGTGAGAAAAAATACTTTGGATGCTACTCTGATTTTGAAGTAAATCAGAATACTTCAGAGTTGTTTCAGACTCAGGACTGTGCTTTTCGATTTTCCTTACGTTAATCAATGCTATTGTCAATTTGAATGTTAGTCCCAGTATCTCTTTTATTTATGTGAAATATACCACATTTCTTCTGTTCTATGACTGATCCAGCCCCACAAACTGTGACCAAAGCTCTGCATGAAATTGTATCATTAAATGTGCCCAGTATATGAAAGATGATCAGCTGCAGAAATGCACTGTTGATGGTTTAAAAGCAGGCAGTCTTACCACTAATTTTTGGGGTTTTATTCTTTGAATCTAGATTAACCACATCATTGTGTGTGTTCTTAAAGGTCACGAGCTACTCTCTGAGTTGCAGCAGCGTCGGTTCAATGGATCCGATGGAGGGGTCTCCTGGTCTCCCATGGATGACGAGCTGCTGGCGCAGCCGCAGGTGATGAAGCTGTTGGACTCCCTCAGGGAGCAGTACACCCGCTACCAGGAGGTTTGTAGGCAGCGAAGCAAACGCACGCAGCTCGAGGAGATTCAGCAGAAGGTAATGCAGGTAAGCTTGGAGCTGTTCTTGAATGCGGTGAGGTGGAGTTTGAGCTCAAGTCCCAGACTGCAATTTCTGCAAAAATCAGAGAGAGGACCTTAATGCCTCCCATCACTTCACAAATGTCTGGTGGAGTGGGCTAGTTTCACTCAGTGCTTTATGTTGTGGCTGCCACAGCGACTTTCCAAAGGATGTTCTGATACAAGTGGTTGTTATAAATGTGCTCTCTAGCCTTGGGGCTGCCCCTTTGCTGCTCACTGTGGCAGTGCATGGCTGCATTGTTGGAGGTGCAAATGCCTGCCCTGCTGGCAAAGGGAGAGCATCCTTGGGCATAAGCTTTGCTTGAAAGTTGAAAACCTTCCCCTCCCCATGTCATTTAAAGCTCCTCTTACTGAGATAAGCCATTATTTATTCCTTTATTTGTCTAATGCTTGGTGGTTTAACCGAAGCTGAAGTGCTTAAACTATCTGTATTTCAGGAATACCCTGACAAGAATGAATATAAACTTCCTAATCAATTGCATGTTAAAGGTCATGATGAACTGGTTTGGTCCTTTGGAAACAGCCATGTAATTAGCACTTTCAACATTTTCTCAGCAGAGTCACAGTAGAGAAAATCAAGGAAATGGAATTAATTTATTCTTCTTCTGTTTATCACTTGAAATTAGATACCTATGTTTTTAAGATTCTGTATAGTTTGAATATGCAGAAAATTGAATAGATAATTGCTTTTAACCTTTCTACATTGGCATTTCTAATGCATGAGGAGTGCAAGTTGAGTACTTGCACTTTACAGCATTGTAGGTATGGGTAAAAATGAAAACTAATGAATTTTGTGATGTCTAGCAGTGAAAATAAAAATCTACCAAGGAGATAATTTCTATAGTAACTTGATTACTATAAAAAATCTAGGAAGCAGATGTCATTTGTTGATATATCGAGCTGGAAGTATTAAAAATATGAGAGATTAATATAATCCTATGTAGAGCATATCAGCACAGCTGTGGGTATAATCAGGTGAGGTTCTTTTTCCTGTGTTTAAGTTTTAGTGGTTGGACAAGATGTGATTTTTGTCATACTTTGGCAAACTGACATTGTTAATGCATTTAAATAGAATTGTTTACCATTACTCAGCCTCATTTTGCAATATTTGTAATAGAAATAGTTACTTGTTTGCTCTTTGTACACTACAGATGTTACCTGGCAAGTGAACTGAGTTTCAGTACACAGGAAGAATGTGTTTTGTTCTTCTGCCAAACTAATCAGTTTATTTAAAGTTCATTTAAAAGCTTTCCAAATGGCATACAAATATTTGAGAAAAACTTATGCCATCAATATCCTACCCTCTCTTTTGAATTACTCCTCTTGCTTCTGTTCCATGTTTTTGTTTCCCTCTCCTTTGTCTTCCATTTTGTAATGTAAAGGCTGTGATGATTGTCAGATGTATTGTAATAAGCAGTTTTTCTAAATGCTGCTTATTATTGTGACTCTGTAGGTTAGGATAAACTCTGCTTTTGTCCCTCCTTAGGCAGAGGTGTTAATTATTATTTTTCTGATCTTAATTCACAAAAATAAGTGTGAGGTCTTGCTGTAGTCTTGTCATTTATGATTTTAAAGTTTATTTTCTGAAAATTACATCACGTTTTTCTGCGTGTCCCCTGGTAACTCTTCCCTCCTCAGTTTAAGCATCTGTCACAAGAGCAGCCATGTGCTGGCCTAAGCAGTTGCAGAATCAGTGCAGTCACTGCTGCAAACTTGTAATGGGGAAGTGGTCTTGGGTCTTGGCCAGAGAGGGCAACTGCTGTGCAGTAGCCTTGTCCACTGTTTCAGACTTGCATGAGAACTGTCATTTCCATGTGTAAGTTTTCCAGGCCACTCTGACCTTAGAGGGGGACATCTGGTCCCTTCACTTCTAGGTCAGTTCCATATTTAACCTGTAACAGCTGTGCAGAGGTGCTGAGCACAACAGGAAGCTTCTCTTTAAACAAAAAGAACCTACAACTGTAGAGTCTTAATTTGTCCTAGAAATGATAAAAGCAAGGAAGAACTCAGAATGCTTTTGGAGCAATGAATATATGATATGCTCTGAAACAGTGTTTTGGCATGGGGGGAAAATGGGCAGCAGGAAGGCAGGCAATGACTCAAAGATGGAGTGAATTGAGTAGCTTTTTCTGTAACCATGATTGTTCTTGTTTACTGTTGCAGTGCAGTCTAGCAGCACTAGGAAAATGGTCCAATTAGTCCCTGTTCCATTTGTCTTCGTGGTTATGGGGTTACATTGTGTATTGTATTATGTTTCCTGAAAATCTGTGTGAAGCTGTTTTCTGATCAATGTTTAAACAAGACTCACATTAAAGACAGGAAGCTAGCTTCCTATGCCTTTTTATTAAGGTTCAGAATCTGGAGGTATTCCTGCATTTCCTTACTTTAGGACTCCAATAGCAAGTGAACTTCTGCACTTGATTTCACTGCAGCTATCTCTGTTTCCCAGATATTTAAAAATTTATCAGGAATTTTTTCCATTGATATCATCTGATAATTCAAATTTGTGCAAGGAAACCAAGATTTGAGACATTCTGCTTTGCTTTGAGTAATATTTGCATCAAAAAATAGTTTCAAAATAATAATAAAAGAAATCCAATATTGTAGTCCAAAGCTGTGTTGCTGTGACTCTGCAAAGACAAATTCCATGAGATGTGGCCACAAACTCTCAGTAACAAGATTTCTGTTATTTGAATAGAGCAAGGTGGTGTGTAAGTTTAATTTTGAAACAAGTGTGTATCCTGTACTTGAGTGTTAGTTTATTCAGCAAAAAAAGGAGAAAGCTCTCAGGTGTGAGGTTGAATACAGCTGTGCATTGTAATCATTTGGGCAAAAAAAAATTCTAGTTTGAACACAAGAGGTCCATTATCATTGTGTTTTTGAGCTCTTTTGTTGGAAAGAGATAGGAAATGAGAATTGTCTATATGAAAAATCTTGTCGTAGCTGCCACTTGTTTTCATGGAGCTGACAGGCTAAGGTTAATGAAAAGTAGTTTCTGCTTAAAACTTTGAAGGATGTGAATGGATTCAACAAGAAGATTTTTAGAGCTGACAAATATTTGTTTTTCATAAACATATGCCTGTTTTTATTTCTGCTTGTGTTGCAAAGTTCTGTTTATACAAGTTTTTGTATAAATGATTTGCCACTTTGTTTTTATCATCTTTATCATACTGACAGGTAGTCAATTGGCTTGAAGGACCTGGATCAGAACAGCTAAGAACCCAGTGGGGAATAGGAGATTCCATTAGAGCCTCACAAGCTTTGCAACAGAAACATGAAGAGATTGAGAGTCAGCACAGTGTGAGATTTCCCGTACCTCTTTCAAGTATCAAAATAATTCTAAAGATGTGTAATTATGAGCAATGTATTTTGGTGATGAATATCTAGGAATTTTGCATAGTGCATGATGTTATGAGTTACAGAGGAAATTACCTGAGCATTTATGGAACTCATATGGTCATTATTACTGCGTATTATTTTTTTCCAGTGTAGAAAATTACGGATTTCTATCTGAGATTTTTCTTGGATTTAGTATATTACAGCAGTTCTTAAATTTTCATGTAGAGTGGAAGGAATAAATTTGCTTTTTGCTCTCTTCCAAAATGTCTGAGAGTCCTGCACTTCTCAGGTGAATAACTGAATGTTTTTGTCTATATTAGACTACACTTAGCAGCAACTGAAACTGGCTTTAGACTTCGCTTGATCAAGACTTGAGATATACTTTATGTTCATAATGAAATCATGAGGATGCTATTTTGTTACTACACTAGCTTGATGCCTTTGCTTCTAATTTTGAATACTTCCTAAGCTTCAGTAGAATTTTGTCTTTCCCTCAGATGATTAACTATAATTAGGTTATGAATATTCAGTGCTCCCAAAGGGAGTTTTGCTCACAGTGCTGTTCACCTTTTCTGACTTTCCTTGATACAGACACTGACAATTCTGTCCACTTTTCCTAAGTTCAGTTTACAGTCATGGCAACAAAAATAGTCACTGGATTATAGTTTTTCAGATGTAATTTAAGAGAAAAAAACCCCAAAAAACAACAAGCAAACCAAGCCTTTAGTCTGAGAAACACAGCACCCTAGGCAGCACTAGTTCTGTTGAGTCCACCTGCAGTGAGTATGGTTTCCTCTCTGGATGCAGCAGTGTAAGTGTCCGTGTTTGGTTAAGTAATTCCCATCTCTCTGTCTTGTCGCTGCTTCAAGCTCTTCAAGCAGTGTGGAAACCAATACCTTCTGAAGTGTAAAACATCATGCAGTTGAAATCCTAATTGGAAAGGAAAAAAAACAAAACAAAACAACACAAACCTACCTACTCCTTCATACTACCTACTTCATTGACAAAAATTAATTTGTCTTTTAGTTATATTGGTGTTTCTAACTGAAAAGAGAAAAGAAGACTGAACATACTTTGTTTTCACTTGGATATCAATAACAAGAAGCTGTGATTTAGCTGGAGCTAAATGCAGTCCTTGAAAATCATTGAAATCCCACTGAAGGTGGCAGGCTGCCCTACAGTGTGCTGAAGCCCTGGCAGCATGGAACAGAGCTTGGTTCTCAGATGCTGGCAGGAGTTTGCAAAAATAACAGTCAGAAAGAAAAACTTTATTTTATATCAAAAGAAGTAATTGGAAGACCACTGCCTTAAATTTAGATGCCTATTTAGAGATTAAAACCATTTTTTGTCAACAGTGCTAGAAAAATGTGCTTTACCTTTTCCTTTGATTTTTAGTGTACTCTTTCTCTCCTTCATTGTTTTCCTGTTTTTTTCTCTCCTAATAATTGAGTTGACAGTTTGTATGCTTGCTTTCTTTCATCACCTTCTGTTTAATGTTAATCATAGTATTTTGAAGAGACTTGCAAAAATGTTTGATTTGTTTTGAAGATACTTTTTTACTTCAATTTACTCTGAAGTGAAAAAAATAATTTCCATAGGATACATTTTTGTTTGACTTTTTGTGGGGAGAGGATGATTGGATTTTTTTGCGGGGGGGTTATTCTCTGATAGTTTTATTCATGAACAGTACACTAGAACTGTTGTTTTTGAGCAGGTCTTCACTCCATGAGTTTGAGCTGTCACATACAACTGTGTCTAAGTTCTCTCATGAAAAAAATGAGAAACACACTTTTTATACCTGGTTTGCTGGTATCTTAATTTTACTGTTAGCTTGATTAAAATCAATTACTGCAACTCTTACTTTCTTTAATGCTAAAAATAAGAACTGAAAAAAATAAAAAAGCCAAAACCAAATTAATCTTATTTTTTTGCTTCTCATATTATAGTTTATATGTCACATTTAGCAAAAATTGTATGTTCAGTGTGGAAGAGCTGTGTTCTGTGAACTGATTGTGCTGAATCTGTGTAACTATGGTACATGTCACAATGGAAAATGTTTTCACATTATGTCATCATAGTTACTCCTTTTGGGACAAATGAGAGATTTATTCTGCTCCTAAATTTTTGACTGATTGCTAATTTAACTTTTTCATTACTTTCTCTTCGTTCCCCTCCTTGCTCTTTTCATGCTCTTTTTTTTCTGTGAGCAGATGGTAGAGGCAGCTTTGGGAAAAAAAAAGAAAAAAAATCAGAATATGGATATTTATACTCTGTTTTGCATGATTTGTAACTAAATGATGCAAAAGCTGAAGGCATAATTTACAAAATTCTAAACATCCCAATAGGAGCGAGACAAGAATACAAATTAAATCAAATATTGTAGGCCAATAGATGGTGCTGTTCCATAGAAATGAATAGGACTCTTCAAGGTCAAAATTAGAGCTGTTGAGCAAACACGTTTTGCTTTACAGGCATCTCAGTCATGCAAGATGCCAATGTGATCTGGATGTATCAAGCTGTTTTTAAATCTCCCCAAATTGTTAAATATTTGAACTATTTGCCTCTGCAAATTCGCCAACTGGACAGCATAACTAAATCTTACGTATGTATTCAGTAATCAAGCCATGTGAAAAACAAATATGCACAATTTGAATTAAAGAGTATAAAACTTTCCTTAAATAAGAAACAAGATCATTTTGAAGTTTCTGAGCATGGACTCTTCTGTTCAGAAGACAGAGATTAGTTTTACTTTGTAAACAGCAGTATTTTTTCTAAATATTTTGAGGAAGTTATTGCTAGTTTCAATCATGTTACTGGAAGTAACATCTGGATAGTCCTGTGAACAGCTTTTTATAATAGCTGATCACTTGGCTAAAGTTATCTTTTGTTTCAGTAGACCAGTACAGACATTTAAGCACTAGAAATTTGTTTTCAAATGGTGGAAGTTTGTGCTAGAACTAGGAGCCACGCGTTGAACTCTTCCCATCATTCTGCACTAAATTTTTATGAGACAATGCATATATTAGCATCTACTAAGCACTTTATTGAGAGTTGATTTGAAATCCATGAGACAGTGCAATCTGTAATAACATCCTTTTTCAATCTGATTATTTATTAGCCTGCAGTTGGATGTATACCATTTAAGAGAGGTGAAATTGTATTTGGCATCTTTAATTCTTTATCTTCTTGTGTTTCTAGGAGTGGTTTGCTGTTTATGTTGAGCTTAATCAGCAGATAGCAGCTCTTCTAAATGCAGGGGATGAGGAGGACCTTGTGGAATTGAAAGCATTGCAGCAACAGCTGAGTGATGTGTGTTACAGGCAGGCCAGTCAGCTGGAATTCAGGCAGAACCTATTACAAGCAGCACTTGAATTCCACAGTGTCGCCCAGGATGTAAGTGTTTCTATTTAATTTTTTTTTAAGGCACTGTCAATAAATTACTGCCTTAGTGTTGGAAATACGGAAAACATTGGAAAAATATTCAGGGAGATGGGGGGAAATATAATGTCACTTGGAAAATGCTGTAAGTTGTCATTTACTGTAATTGAAATACTGAGAAAATTGGCTCCCCCCCTTTTTAGGAGGGAGATACTTTGTATTATGTCTTACATTTCAGTAGTATTTGAAATAAAAAGGTTACTAGTCAAAAAGTTACTTTTTTGCCCCTCTTTTTTATTTAGAGGCATATGCATTAATTGAACTGGAATTTGTAGTATTTTCATAGCTTGTTTTTGTAAAATGTCATGTTCCTTTCCTATATTTTTCTTTAAAAAAGTAGAATCTTGACTTACTCTCCCACCACCTAGGGATGTGTGCTCTTGGATTTCTACAAGGCAGATGGGTCATTTGTCTTTCATCTTGACTTTGATTTCCTGTAGCTGCAAAAAGAAATTTGAAAATGACAAATTTTCAAGCATTTGGAAGATTGTAGACCCAACTATCTGAAGCTCAAACTTGTTTTTAAATATCAGCATTTATGTTCTTACATTTTAGTTGTCTCAGCAATTGGATGGTTTGCTAGGAATGTTGTGTGTGGATGTAGCACCAGCAGATGGAGCATCAATTCAACAAACATTGAAACTACTGGAAGAGAAATTGAAAAGTGTTGGTAAGCAATATATCTCTACGTTTCAGACACACTCATTCTAATGAGTGCATTACAGGGGGACAAACAGTAATCCCCTTTAAAAAATCACCAGAAAAGCAGGGGGGGAAGATCTTATGACTTCTGATTCCCCACTGGGCTGGCTTATGCCATCTGCTGCTTAGTAGTTTTGTCTGGGGAAATGATCTGGAACTGTTTTCTTTGAAATGTTTTACATCTTATATATATATATATTTGTTATATGCCATTATCATGCATTTCATCTGTAAACAAACTTCTTTCCTCCATTAATCTTCTTTAGTGACTTGGGATTATAGTGCTTAGATGATCTTTTGGTCTGTAGAACTGATGTCTTGATGATTAAGGTTTTATCCACTCAGTTTTAGAATGCTTGTTCTGGGTGTTTTGCAGTAACTTCAAATGTGTATGTTAATAAATGGCACACTGAAGGTTGTTACACTGTCAAGCATATGGAATTAATTATTTCAGTTGGAATGGATCTACAGTGATCAATTTGTTCATTAAATTGTGGGAGAAAGAGCTGCAAAGAAAAATAATTTATGGTAGAAGTAGGTGTGATTGGAACATAACAGTTTGATGCATAAATGAGATACTCCTTCAGGAAAACAGACAGTAGAGCTGCCAAATAAGAGATGTAACAGCAGATCCCAAGGGTTGGCAAATTTCAGTGTAGAAAATTGTATCAGCCATATCAGATGTATTATAAAGTAGTAACTTCTGCCAGCAGTGGAAGAACACTTAGGCTACAACTGCTTAGCAGAGATAACTGTTTTAGGAATTATGTAACTGTGTGGATGAAAGACATTAATTAGCTATGTATATGCTGAAAAGCTAACGTGCTGTCAACTTCTATTCCTTCTCTTGTTATCTGCTAGGTCATAAAATAGCAAAGCCTTAGTTCTTTGTTAATATAGACAAATGCTTACTCAAACTGAAGTTGGAAAGGGCAGTGAAGGACATAGTAATGTCCTTTTCATTTTCCAGGTTCCAGACTTCATCCATGTATGATTCTGTTGCATTTTCTCTCTCTCCATCGAGGAAAAAATTCACCAGAATTCTGAGTGATTATTGATCTTTTTTTCCTTTTCTCTTATTAGACTTAGGCTTGCAAGGCTTGCGTGAGAAAGGTCAAAGCCTTCTGGATCAGATATCTAACCAGGCATCATGGGCCTATGGGAAAGATGTGACCATTGAAAACAAAGAAAATGTGGACCATATCCAAGGAGTGATGGAAGATATGCAGCTAAGAAAACAAAGGTAAGAACAACAGTTCTAGTCATTAAGGTTTTTGTGTGTTAACAAGTCACTTTTTACACAACTTAATTTGTTTTAACGAGCTGATTTTGTTTTATGTTCAGTTAAGGGATGTATTACAATTGTCATTTATATTTGTAGTATCTTTGAATGGGACAGAAACTTCCCTATAAACAAGCATCTTTTATATTTTGGTACTGGGTGGAGTACTTCAATGCTTTCCTGTGCTTGTAAATGCTCAAAAATTATGCACTCCTTTTACATGGAGTTATGAAAATATGCAAGAGGTATCTTTTATATGTTAGCAGTTTGAGATGGAAGTATATGACTAAAGTAGCGGTGATGGGTGTAAAATTACATATTCAACAGCCTTGTTTATCCTCTTTATCACAAGCTCTATCCTTTGAGTATGGTATTTTCATTCCTGAAGATAAGAAGAGAAATGAGATGGTGTTGGAGGGGACAGGGTACAAAATGGAGGCGCAGATTTTCAGTTTTCAAAAGAACAGACGATGGGATATCACACCATGCAGTCACCCCAGGACATGGGGTTTGAGTTTTGGAAAATTATATAGAGTGGGGGATGAAGTTGCAGTTGGGAAAAATGTTGAAGAGAGTTAAATTTATAAGAAGGGTGGATTTTGCCATTGTCCTCTTCCTCCAAATTTTGATTATTTGTAATTAAAGATGTAGTAGCACTAGGTTTTCTGTAGCACTGCCTTTTTTCTCTACTTGACAGTGTGAAAGAATTAGATGCTGTTGCTGGTATTACTGCTGGAAACCCTGAGACAATGCAGTACTGTTCATGGAAAGGGCCTGAAGTTGAGGACATTGGCTGAGCAAAAAGGTGCCTTTAGGCAACAACAAGGTCTAGTGAGCATCAAATTGCCCATTTTACAAATTAATTCTGCTATTCATAAACTGTTTTCTTAGGGAGCTTAGTGTGAGAAACCATGTGTTTTGGTAGGGCTAAGAGAAAATATTGTTTTAAGTGTGCCCTCTGAATCCTATTATTTCAAGCAGTACTTGTGGTTAGAGGGCCAGCTGCAAAAAGCTACAGAGGATGTGTCACTGTGCAGTAAAATGACAGTTGGAGTTCTGCACTGAGAAAAGAGATGTACATGGGAGAAGGAAAGACTTTATATACACAGTAATGGACTCTGAATCAGCTGTGAACTCAAAGATAAAACATTGGAAAACTTGAAATTGCTTCAGTGTTCAAACACACAGGGAAAAGCAAGTAGAATGCTAAGACTTATTAGGAAAGGAATAAAAAACTGAAAGAAGAATGTCATTGTGTAACTGTATAGATTGGTAGTCCATTTCTGTTTGTGTTACACAATTCTGGTCCCTGTTCTCAGAAGGGTTATAGAATTGTGGGAAGTCAGAGGACTAAAACATCAATAGTATTTCCAGAAGGTATGAAGCAGCTTTCAGATGGTGAATTATTAAATAAGGTTTTTTCGCCTGGATGAGAGACAAAAAAATAAAAGGACTAGGTATCTCTTAGTAGCATGTAATAGTACTTTTTGCAACATTTAATTTTATTTTTTTCCAAGTTCTGCTGAGTGTTTCTTGTTAGTTACATACACGTGTTGTAATGTTTATTTTTAGGGGAATTTTGCTGCTTTATTTAGGATTTTGGAACCTATAAAGTGTTTTCCTGAATTGTTAGAGCAGTTGATGTCCTTTCTGTAAGCATTGCAGGACATGTAACAAAACACAGCATGCTAACAAACTGTTCTTTGGAAGAGCTTATGTTTGTAACCAGTTTGAAAAAGATCATGCGCACAGTCTTCTACATTTGCTTATAAAGCCAACTGTTGTTGACATTAGTAATTCCATTTGCACTGAACAGGAGCGTGGGTCTTGCTGTCTACTTAGTAGACTCTGAAACTGAAGAGGAAAGCATTCTGCTAGATGTATTAGCTTAGGTCTCATTGTGGCAAGAGAAGGACTTTCAACACTTTTATTGGAATTCTGGAGAAAGAACTGCATACTGCATACTCAACTCAGAACAAGATAATTAGGGTCAGCTTTTATATCAATTAGGTTTTGAAATGCTTCCTAACAAGTAAAGCAAAGGACATCATCATATACGGGTTCAGATACTACCATCCTTAATCAGCTAAAAAGAAAAATGGAAAAATGTATTATTTTTTAAACAGCCTCATCGTATTCATAAGAAAACATTGCCCCCAACAAACAGTACAATTCAGAATTATGCCAGGTTGAGGCCAGCTTTCATCTGAATTTTAGTAGGATAAAGTTCGTCTTAGCCACTTAAGTCTCTATGTTGCAGAGCTTACCAGTGTAGCAAGGTAAGGAACCTGGATGCTGCTGCAAGACCTTGTAGCTGTCTCTGGTGTTGCTGCCTCCAGCTCAGCCATATCAGGAATCTTAAGGATCATGATTTTGGTGACTTGGAGTGCTCAATTTTATTTATTGAAGGTTTCTTATTGTTCTCTGCAGCATTAGATATTTTGGCCAGGCTAAGCAGCTTTGATCACCTCTTCATGAATGCTTGTATGCTTGTATCATAATGTTTCTCACTGGAAAACCTTGTTGTCAATGTTGGAGTGTTTTGTATCTGCTGCATGTGTTGATGAGTCTTCCTGTGCTGCTGTTTAAGGTGTGAGGATATGGTGGATGTGCGGAGACTGAAGATGCTTCAGATGGTGCAGTTATTTAAATGTGAGGAGGATGCTGCTCAGGTAGGGAAATACCTCTTGAATTTGGTCATTCTGGTCTTTGTAGTCCACTGGGTTGATTTATGGGGGCTGGTAGTTTTACAGTACTTTTTTTGCAGCTTTCAAATGTAGTTACATTTAGGGAATATGTACAGTGAAAATAAGGAATATAGCAATGTCTGAAAATAGTATATTTGGGGATTGCATGCATGATCTACCAGCTTGTGACAGCTCATTTAACTTATTTTCTGTATCAAAAGTATATGCTGAAGTAACGTCACCCTTCTGGTTTAATTTCTTTTTAATGTATTATTTTTTATTATTCTGGCTTGTTTTTAAGGCAGTAGAATGGTTAAGTGAACTGTTGGATGCTCTGCTGAAGACACACATCCGGCTGGGAGATGATGCTCAAGAAACAAAGGTTTTACTGGAGAAACATCGAAAATTTGTTGATGTTGCACAGGTGAAATGTGTTATTTTTTTTAGCAATATGGGGTTTGTGCAGTTTCACATCCTCTCTTAAACAGAATCAGTATTTGTATGGACAGTCATTGAACAGCTGTCACTGGTCTTACTGCTTTGCCTCAATGCCTGAGTGAAGAAATTGATTGTTGAAGTTCTGATTGGCCTAATGAGATGTTGCAGTTCTATCAAGAGAGCAATGCTGCAGGTCACTACCCTAGTTGACCTTCACATAGGCAATGCAAACAGTTCATTGGCTTTTGTGAGGGACGTATCTCAAACAGTCTTTAAAATTACTTTTGAGAAGCTGGACCAAAGCACCTGGTAAGGTGCTCTGTCAGTCATTTACTACTTTTAGGAGTGTCTAATTTGGACTTGTTAATTGCCAGATACGATGTTTTCTATTCCACCTGTTGCACTGGAACTGATTTTCTCTTTTGATGAATAAATGTTGATAATGACAGGAGGGTCATTTGCTGTTACAGTGATGTGCCTTGGGGCACCTGGATGCTGGCTGACCATAGATGTGGTGCCAGTAAAGTCAGGGAGACAATCTTCTCAGCAGTGGATATCAAGTATCCCTTGGAAGATCCAAACAGCTGTTCAGAATTTTTGGGAAGCTCTCTTCTTTAGCCAGTGTGAACACTAAGCAGCAATGGATATTGGATTTTTTTAAGAGTGAAAAGCACTGTTTGCACTGTTTAGTCATTACAGTTTTATTTTTACTTCATCAGCATTTCCTAGTAGACCAGATTAGTTCAATGGATTTGTAAACCTAAATTATTGAGCTTCCATAAACTTGGCTGCTGTTGCTTTAAGATGCTATTTCATCCCAGGTAAAGTGCAGAGTTTTTAAATGCACTTACTTTCCCATCCCTTCCAATTTTAGAGTACTTATGATTATGGGAGACAGTTACTGCAGGCAACAGTGGTTCTGTGCCAGTCCTTGCGATGCACTTCGAGGTCCTCAGGGGACACACTTCCCAGACTGAACAGAGTGTGGAAACAGTTCACAGTGACTTCTGAAGAAAGAGTACACCGGCTGGAAACAGCTGTTGCATTTCATTCAACTGCTGAAAAGGTGAGTGTTGTGTTTTATTAAGAAGAGAAATTTCTTACCTGAGTTCAGCAAACAAAATGTGAGAAATATGAAGTTGTACAGTGTGTACATTTACCTTTCTAAATACTAAAAAAAAAAAGGAAAAGACAGAAAGAAGAAGTATATTTCTCCAACCATTAACTTCAGTACTTAATGTCATAATTTTTCATATGTCTGTATTGGTATAGGGCCTACTTAACAAAAAGGAGAACAGCACTCTTCAAATGGGAGCTCTGATATTGATTATTGATGATAAAGCATTTCTTTGTGTCTTTTAGACTGTAACTCTTAAAAGTCAGGAGCAGTTTGTGCAAGGTATGATAAAAAGCTATCAGGTCATTGAAGTTCTTTGGAGAGTTAAAGGTGTATTGCCCTTTAAGCTGTATGGATTTTGGATGGGAAAACTTCCTCACAAGCTGTAAATGAGGGCAGCTCTTGCCACTTTAGTTTCCACACATGCCTGTCTTGTTCCATCTTGTATTTTGCACCTGGTGGAGTTAGAATATGCTTTCTTCTTGAACACCTTGTTTTGGTATGGTTTTCAGACTCCTATAACCAAATGTCTCACTGCTTCACCCAGTCAGGTGATGCAAGGAGCACAGTGGAGGATGAGCAGTCAACAACAATGTGATGAGGAAGTTTCTATTCAGCAACAGCTTGCTGAAGGGGGAAAATGTTGAGAGCTTTCAAATGCTTGAATTTGAGACAATGTCCTTTAATGTAGGTCATGAGGGGTAGGGCCTTTTTTTCCACAGCTGCTTTTTTTTGTGAAGCAGTATGTTTTAACAAATCAATTTAGAGTATGTATCTCAAATATTAACAATAAAATTGCATGTAGCTGCAAAAAAACCCCCAAATCTTGCACATGGTAAAATAAATCCATTCTGTCTTTTAAAGAGAGCATGGATTCAGAGTTGATTCATATGCTCCTTGGTTTTATTCATTTCTTATTTGTATTAGTGGAAGATACTTAGAATTTGCAGGCATTGGGAGTTGATGGAGGTTCACAAAAGCAAAAATATATCATCTATGTATGCTTCCAGAGATTTACCTGATACCAAATTAAATTTCAGTGGTTCATGAACTCCTAAAAGAGTGGAATCTCTCAATCCATATATGAACATTCTTTCATTATTGCAGTCTCATGTAAATGTGGCAGAGAAAATGACAAAAGAACATTCACTCTGCCAGTTAATGGCACTTTAAAAACACATGCTATTCCTTGTGTACTTTATTCTGTATTTTCTTACTTTCATTAAACAGATTTTGCAGGAATGTCCAGAGCAGCCTGAAGCTTTTAATGACATGGATCAATTTGATGAAATTGAAGCAGTTGGGAAGTCACTGTTGGACAGACTAACAGTGCCTGTAGTTTATCCTGATGGGTATGTAGAATGGTTTTTATAATGCCTTTGGAATAATGCTTTTGGTAAAGTTTTATAATAGTCTCATGCAGAAGAATCCTGAAGGTTTATTGCTGAAATAGAAAAGTGAGCACGTTGTTTTTATAAAGTTTGAAATAGGACCTGCCTGCTTTCTGTGAAAAGATGGAAAGGAATTTTTAATGAATATTGATGCACTGCCTTTTTAAAGTAGTGACTTTCTCACACTGAATGATTATTAGGTTTATTCAGTCTTTGCATCAGCTCAGTATGCAGAAATAACAGAAGAATGACCAGTCCCAGCCTCTTCTCCCTGAAAAAAGATACCGGATGAGAATTACAGGATTTCTATTTATTTATTTGCAATTCTATCTATCTAAGCCAGTATATTGAAGATAAATTGATATTTGATTTATTCAGTAAACAAAACAGTAGTTCCCTTGAGAAGTATTCACACTAACTTTAAATTGGTAGTTCTCTTGAGCTACAAAAGCAAATTGAATTTGGAATCTCAGCCATAATAAAACTCAGTTCTCTGTGTTTAATGATGTCTATTGTTATGCTGAGCTTGTAGTTAATTTCTATGTGAGGTACAGCCAAGCTGTGGAACAAGTCTCTGGTGTGTAGGATGCCACACCATAATGAAGAAGGTCTGAAATAAGTATATTGAATTAGAGGTTGAAACTTTATGAAATAGCATCAGGCAACTGCACTAAGGATTATCTGAAGTCTATCTGAAAAATACAGTTACAGGAAGCTGGTCATGAAAATTTATTGTTGTCTTATTTCCAAAATGCTGTATGCCTTCTGCAGTATAGATCCTCAATACAGAATGCTATTCATGAAAATGATTCCAGCCCTGAATTAGTAGTGATTTTTGCTGTTCTTTCAATAGTGTATTTGAAAATAGTGGAGGATTTTATAGCTGTGGGAAAAAAAAAAAAAAAAAACACACACACACACACACAAAAAAACAAAACCAAAAAACAAAAACAACAACAACAAAAAAACAACCCTGACCCAAACCAGATCAGGAAGTGTTTGTTGAAGTATTTTTGTACAACTTCTGTATAGCATATCATAGTAACCTAGTAAAAATAGCAACTGTTCAATCCTGAGCATTATTTCTGACCCCTCTGGTGTTCCAGTAGAGTTTTGCATATCCCCCTTCACAAAAATGGTATCATAGTTGTCCTGTATCTCAGGACCCCCTGCTCATCCTAGCATTCTGGTTTTGAAGTGTTTGACAAAGGGTTGTTTGCAAAGCGTTTGCTCATTTTTAGAAATAGTTTGAGATTTAAGAGCACGCAAAAATGTCGTAAATGCTTGGGGGTGTTTTCATCAGCCTGTTCCCCTCTTCAGACTTTTGCCAGTATCTTTTTGGAAGTTCAGGTTGCTATTCCCTGTCCTGCTCATGGCTTCTGCTCTGTATGAGGAAATGCTGTGATCTGTGTACAGTTACATGGTTTGACCAGTTACCTCCTCAATGAGGTAACTGGTCAGACGATATGAGTCCATTCCTGCATAGAACTTTTCTGTCCACTTCTGCCTGTCTGAAAGTCCTTTGTCCTTGTACCATTTCCAAAGTGTACAGCTTCTCTGCTTTATAACCAGATTTAATACCTGTTCTTCTGAAACACATATTCTGTTTAAACCCTCCCTTTGCTGACAGCTTGGTTAGTGGTTTCCCTAACATTTCAGCTGTTCTTTGCTGTATTTGAATTACACAGCCATGTGTTCCTTTCAGTTTGAGAGGTAGATGGCATAATTTGACAGCATGTAGTTGACCTAACATGTGAAGAGTCCTTTAATAATGCAGCAATTTTATAAACTCAGAATTCATGTATAGACAGGTATCATAGACTGTCACAATATGCAAAATTGTCAGACTGACTTGGGGGAGAGCCAGAGAAGGGGGGTAAGAGCGTATGGGAAGCATCCAGTTGTGCTTGTAGGATAGTGCCTTGCTGTTCAAATCACAGAAGGGTTTGGTTGGAAGGGACATTAAAAATCATCCAGTTCTAATCCCCTGTCATGGGCAGGGACAACTTCCACTAGAGCAGGTTGCTCAAAGGCCCATCCAACCTGGCCTTGAACACCTCCAGGGACAGGGCAGCCACAGCTTCTCTGGGCAGCCTGTGCCAGGGTCTCACCACCCTCAAACTTCTGTTGAAAGTGTTTTTTGGATATGAAAGGATCACTGAGTATTTGTAACAATTTAATAAAAACTTGCTGTTTAGTGTCATCACTAGGTCCCCAAAGGCTTTTAAGGGTGGCTTTTAAATGACTAGAGGAAAAAGCGGCTATTTGGCATATCTGCATTGTGTTTTCTACTGCAATTAACAGATGTATTCATGTACTGACTTACTTATTACTGATAATTTATTGTGGTTTGGGTTGTTTCTAGGTCTGAGCAGTACTTTGGAAGCCCAAGTGATATGGCTTCTGCAGCAGAACACATTAGAGAGAAGATGAAGTTAGTTAGCCTGAAAAAGCAGCAGCTGAGACAACCAGAAGCCACTACTCCAGAGAGCTAATACTGACCTTGTCTATGAATTCATAACAGGACTTCAGTTTGTAATCCAGCATGTTGTTTGCATATTACAGAATTTGGTATAATATATTAAAATGCATTTCACAGCTGTTACGAGTCTCATCTTTTTTTCAAAATAAATGTTCTCAACATCTTAATACTGTACATCTATCAAGCCATAATTATTTAACATGCTATGAAACCATAGACTCCAAGTATCTTATGAAAAGGAACTGTAAACTTTGCACTGAAATTTGCTGTAAAGCTTTACCTGACCTGTCAGCTGCTTTTTAGTTAGACAGCTGATGCAAGCTTTGAGTGGTGCTAATTAAAGTGTTAGAAGTTCCATATTATGAAAGTCTAGTTCTTTGCTTCCCCCATGCCCAGGTGATGTAGTAATTTTAGACTGTAAGGAAAGTACCTGCAGTGTAGACTGTGGTAACCCTGTAATTTTAATTTTTGAAATACTTAAAAAAAAATGGTTTTTATTGTGTCAGTATGCAACCTGCCCATCAAATCTTTGATATATCAAATTCATTAAACAGATGTTTTCTTATTTGTATTGATAATGTATTAAAAGCTGTTTGTGCTTAATAAAAATCATCTTTTTAAAATCTACGATAAATTTGTCCTGGTCTCTATTTCCAAATATTTTTTATTTGGAAAATTACATTTTTATGATGAATGATAGTAAAAATAATTACTCCCCCAATATGTTAACAAAGTCTGTATATTTTTTTTCTTATGAAATATGTTGTAGCTGTAATATATTATATGAAATATAAGGGAACTGCTCTTGAGCTTTATTGATGGGTGCAAAAGTCCAGGCTATTTTTTTCTTTCTTTCTGATAGCA
This sequence comes from Rhadina sibilatrix, assembly GCA_013400275.1. NCBI lineage: Eukaryota > Metazoa > Chordata > Aves > Passeriformes > Phylloscopidae > Rhadina > Rhadina sibilatrix. The sequence goes on from VWYO01019479.1 coordinate 304,376, forward strand.
GTACTTACACAAAAGTAAGATGGTATTTGCATAAGTCAGTGTTATATTAATCATAGTTTTGTTCCCTTGTAAGACTGGCACATGTCTCCCATGCTTTATTTCTAAGTCCTCTGTTTCCCTTTGAATAGAGAGTCCTGAATAATGTGAATATCCCTTTTGATACCCATGCGGTTAAAGGTTCTTGTGTAATGAAGGAGAAATTAACATGAGGTTCATCATTTAAAACCATGAGATTAGTAACAAAATGAAATTTATTCAGGGAAGAGAATTGGATTGAAACCAAATCAGCTGTGTGTGTGGCTTGGTTAACTTCTTAATCTTCAGGATGCAGTCTGATAAAATCAATTATTATATTTTTGGAAGATGGTGTGGGATCGAGTACTTGTGAGAAACAAACAACTGTAGGTCTGAGAACTGCTATCACGTTATACTTTGCTCACAGGAAAGATAATGCTCTCTTCCTACAGGCGTTGCTCTTACTCTGCAGATTTTCCTGATGGATCTGTCATTCAAGTATTGTATTTACTTATTTTTCTTAGTTTCACACATTTTCTCCAGAAGAAAGTAATTATTCAAATCAAGCCATTTATTAAAAAAGCAGTAATTCCAAATTAATGGCTTACCTGTAAATTCAGTGATGAAGGTATTTTTCCTCTTGGGATATTTTGGCAGAGGAAATACAATTTTTTTTTTAATGCACTTAATGCAATGGTACAATATTACATTAATATTTGTTTAAAACTTACTGAAGTTTTATAGACCTTATTTATAAAGAGACTTGTTTTGATTATAATCTTTTAAAATTTAATTTAGTTGCTTAATTGCGTTTCAGAAAGCTGATGTTATTACAGCTAATATTTGGAGGATATAAATTCATTTAGAAAGAACCAAAACATGAAAAATATGCATATATTTAATATAAAGTGCAATCACAAAAGTAAATTAATATAGTCATTAATAAGCACCATGTCTCCAGTTCTGCAGCATTTGTAAATTGAATGTTTATGGTAAATAATGGTCTGCATATAAAATCTCATTAGAATACTAGAGTAAGCAAGTATTACAAACACTTTAAATTCTTTTCAGGTTTTTATTTTATTTTGGGGTTTTAAAATTTTTATTCTACTTTTTTTCTACTTTGTTTAGGGGCTCAATACTGTATGCAAACCCAGGGCAGTATCAGAAGCTCTTCACTCATTCCTGTGACAGCTGCATGCACAACTTGGAACTGATGACTGCTCACCCCAGTAACCCTGATGTTAATTTTAGCTCAATGTGTGTAGTCCAATCTTGACACTGCTCTTATCTGTTGTTTGACATTCCTAGGGGCCAGTAGATCCTGACTTTCACCCCGTTGACTCTAATTGAGTCTCCAGTACAACATTTTGGGCTGTGCCAGCTTTTGCTCTGCCTTTCTGCTCTCTTCCTCTGGAATTCCTTGCCTTCAGGCAAATCAAGTGTCTGGCAAAGGGCTGTTTACCATCACTTTGCCATTTGCCCATTTTCTATATATCAGGAATGAGGGCAAGTTGTTTTCAAAGTCATGTTGCACGAGGGTCTGCCAGATATTTCAAATCTTATGAACTCTGAGATTTCCTAGCTTACTGAAACAATGGAATAAACATTTTCTGTTAATACCACTATTGAATGTAACTGATTGAGAGAAGGATTTTTGTGCTGGTCTTTACCCTTACTCCATCCTCTGTGGTTGTACTTGCCTATTGAACTTTTAGAAGTAAGCCCTTATATTAGCACACAAAGTCAAGGAGATACATACAGACTTGCTAAAAAGCAAAAAACCCTGTGCTCAGTAATCCATTGTTACTTGTCTGTGCATTTACTGTGGTGAACAGAAGTGGTGGCTCTTGCTCTGCATTTTTTTGGTTGCAAAAATAAGTCAAACCATTAATGGAGTTCCAAAAGATGCAAATATGTTTTGGATTTTTTAAACAGAGATCACCTGCAGTGGAGGAAACTGTGCTGCTAGGTGTGAGATGGGGAGATACCCACAGAAAGGGAAGGATTGACTGTAAGGATTGTAATTGTTATGCCTCTCGGTACGTTACAACTAATGACTTGGAAGTGATGGAGTCAATCCCGTTCATGGTAAGGAAATGAGCACCAAGATTTTATGTGTTCCTGTTAGCCAAATTTGGATGTATTTTAAATGTTTCAAAATATGATAACTCTTCTGTTACTCTTGCTAGTTGTATAATCAATCCTGAGTGTGCTTTTTGTGACGGTGAATGGAAAGGTGATCGCCTTGGTAAATGCCATCCCTTTTTCCTAGGGCATCGCCTGCAGAGACTGACAAGCATAGAAAATGCTTGTACCTACAAGCTCTCTTATTGCAAGGGGTGTGTGGACTGTTGTATTAGTGGCCATAGAAATGTTTGGTGCTGTTCACCGTTCACTGCTTAACTTTATCTTGTGTTTAGTGGGATTAATGAGGTTACATTTTTCTTGGAAAAAAATTCAGATTTGGACCATGGACTTGTACAGCTTTGTGTGAGTGACTGATTTAGCATTTAAATAAAGCCACTCTGGAGGTGCAGCCGTGGGTGGAGAAGGGCTGTTTGCAGAGCAGGATTGTATAGCACTTCTTATTCCATCGTGCTGGCCAAGGATATCAGTGCCAGCCGACAAAAAAATGAGGGGAAGATTTTTTTTCCATCACAGTAAAAAAATGAAAGTGTCAGTAGGTCATGATAACAAAGTGAAATTGTCATGGGCTTTCTGCAACAGTAATGACATGTAATGGTGTTTTAATAGCCTCTAGTTTCCTGAATTCTTTCTACAGGATAATTTTAATCTGTTTAAGGAGATTATTAAAAAGAAGGAAGAAGGAAAGCTTGTGGATCTATAGATGAAATTCTCAAGTTGCTCTGAAGCTAAAATGCTGAGAAATGGATGAAAGCAAAGACTGGTGATTCCTAACTTCTGAAGGATTGACTTAGTACCTCTACAGATTGTTGTGTTGATAAAAAGGGAGTTAGAATTGTAAAAATGCTAGGTTCGGTATCTGTTCTAGTTTAAAAAATTAAGTTTACAAAAAATGATTGATTGAAACCTATAGAATAACAATCCATACATATGTAATAACTGCAAAAGTACCTGAATGTGAGCTGTAGAACCAAAAGCTGCTTGAGTATCTGGAATCTGCATAACATTGTTCCAAGTAATTAATTAATTCATTATCTTTTTGGAGAGGTATTGTCTTTTCCAGGTTTGTGGAGAACTGATACACCCTGAAATAAGATAAAAAGGCAAATAGTCAAGCAGTTACGGTATTTGGGATTCCTTGCACAGTCATTTTGAGTCTCGGATTGAGTCTCCTGTAGTGTGCCATTGTCACAATTTCCTGATGTCTAACAGTGCAGGCAATTGCAGAGTTCCTTCTGCAGAATCAAAATCAGATGTTAGGAAAATATTATGTGATAAAATTTTAATATTATTGATTTCCACAGTCATCCCACTTTTGTTTCCTTCAGTTAAATAGTGTAGGGAATCATAGTACTGATGCCTGTAAAGACTGCATCTTAATTGAAAATTCTATTAAAAATCTAGTTGCATACCTTTAGCAAAGCTATGGATTCAAGGAGTACTTCAAGATATTTTTCATCTGATGCTCAGTGGAGGTGGTTTTCTTGTGAAGGTTTACTGTGTGAAAATACAGGTAAGACTAAATAACCACAGAGAAAGGAGATTGATTTCCCAACTCTAACAGGTGCCTTTATACAGATCTCCCAAACACATGTTATTTTAGGGCCCTTTTTTTTCTGTGATTCCAAGATTAATATAAGTTCAATAGGAAAATTTCAGCTAATTTTCCAGATACTAGTGATATTTACAGTTTATAGGCCAAAGAGCAGGACTAACATTTCTGGCTTTTGAAGCATGAAGAAAATCAAAGGAAATTATTTGTTATCATTTTGAAATATATGGAGAGAAGGTTGTTAAATGGAAACAATTGGTTGTGTTAAGCAAAAGTCCTGCAGATAATTTACATTCTTTTTAGTGCGAAAGGTGCACAGGTTTTTAAATAATAGTGCAGCTTCATTGACAGTTTAATGACAGCACTAAAACATCAAATGAGTTGTGATTACTGAGTGCCGAGGAGAAACTACCTGTTTGTGCACAGGTAGCTAACAGATAAAATGTGTTTCAAAGTGTGCTTCAAAGCTGAATTTAAAATTTTAATGCATTCGTATTTATAATTCTAAAGTGCTAAATAGATACTTTTTACATATTAGGAAGCCTTTTAGCTTTTCCACCAGCAGCTAGCTGATAATTGCTATCAGACACCACTGATGCAAGCTCCTGTTGGGAAACCTCTTAATGCACATTTGATTTGTATGTAAAGGGGAGGGGGGGGGAATACTGCAAGCTATGTCAAATATTCTATTGATTTACTAAGCTCATACATCTGTGCAAAAATGTTTGATTGGACTTAATGTAACCACCCCTACTTTCTAATACTCAGAATGTAAAACTGTCTTTGAGAAGGCAGATTTAGCCCCAGATTGTGTCAAACTTGTATAGCAAACCATGCCAGTGACTGTTCATGGCCCAGATGATGCTGATGCCTTTGCACATCCTGCTAAAATGTGGTGTCCACGTATGACACATAAATACACTTGGCTCTTCTGGGGATCCTGATGTTACAAATCTCAGTCTTGTGCTGTCTGCTGTGCTACAGTACTGTCACTGTCAGAGGGGCACATAGGTTTACATGGCTTAGAAAATAATGAAAATGGGGTTTCATGGTAGCTCTGGGTCCTGGAACACACACAGCAAGATGCTTGGGCAGCTCTGTGTAGATGTGCATTGTGCTTGAAATAAGGCTGTGACAGCTCATGGTAGAACAGCCCTGAGACTTCAGTGAAGTCTGAGAATCACTGGCTCCATTTGAATAGATATAAAAGTTTATAGATTGAGCCTTAAAGGCTTTTGACCTTTCTCCTAGATCTCACACCACATGTTAATTCTAATAATTTATAAATAATGAAAATAAAGTGGAGAGGAAAGCTTATCTTAGCTCTAAGAATGGATTTTTGGAGGAACTGAGAGAAGACCTGTAACTTGAGACATTCTATATCAGAATGAAGCATGAACAAATACCTATCAAAACCCTGATTTTAATTTGTTAGTGTTTTCCATTTTGGCAGGAGCAGTCAATGTGTTAATTTCAGAGGTGTTGTTTTCAGGCATGGTTCACTATGTTATGCTTGGTTTGCAGTGAATGAGTTACCCTCTGAATTTTGGATTTTCTGCTCCCCATGTTCATTTCCCTAGCATGAGTTGAAGATGCTGGGTGACAACATATTCCCACTGTCATTGCTGAATTTCCAGGCATGCCAGGATTGCTCATGATTCCTGTGCCTCCCAGTAGGAGAGGCTGCAGAGTTCCAGTGGTCTGTTGAGCTCCAGTAGGATGTTTCTCTCAAATACTGTGCCAGGATTGATGTGTGATAAATGTCTTTTAACATTCCATTCTCCCCTTAAGGTTTTTAGACTACTAGGAAAGAGAGTAGCTTTCAGGGTGTCTCAGCCATTTCCACAGGCAAGCCTTACAGCATGGTTACTGGATATTTAATATTGTGTGATATGAGTGTGACTTTCAGAGACTAGGGAATAAGCCATATTCTAAACTGGTACTAAGAGCAGCCTGTTCTTTTTCTTCTATACAGCTCTGTGTGCCTCTACTAGATGGTAGATAACTGCAAGCTGAGCTCAGCAGGGTGAGAATTGTGCAATGTATTCAACACATCTGAGTGCTACTCCACATATCGGTGGTGATGATGTGAATGTGATGCCCACTGTCTGCTTTATATCACTTGGTGCCTCTCAGAGCGTGGCCTTCCTCCTCTCCTCTTCCTCAAGACTAATGCATCCAAAGGAGCACAGTAATATGGTGACATGTAAGCCAGGGTTAATATTAGTTCTTTGCTTGAAATGGCATCAAAAGGCTGCAGTGAGCCATGTGTTCAATGAGCCTTGTTGGCTTTTTATTTCCACTCCTCACATGTGGCCAATTTGTTAGGTGGCTGCTGTTTGCAGGCATCATTTCATGGTGCATTGCCTCTGCAGAACCAGCCACACATGAAGAAGCCAGGGCATTTGTCCCTGCAGGTGGCAGAAATGTGAACTATTTGAGCGATTTTGTATTCACTGTTAGTTGTTACCTCTTTTCTAGGTATTGCTTTGTCTTCTGGATTTTATCAGAGGTATGTCTGTATGTCTATACCAGCAGCAATTCCATCAAAGACTTTGCAAGTGATCCAAAAGACGTTTAAAGAGTTTCTTCATTGTTTCCAAAGAAGAGTTTACTTCTGGGATGAAATGGTTGGTACTGCCATTGTCTGCTGGGAGGGGGTGACAGCTGCATTCCCTGCTTCACAGTGTTCCTAGAAAGGAAACCTCGTCAATATTAAGGAGTGGCAAGATGTTATAGTCATGAAAATCATGCACAGGCACCAAGAATATTAAAAGCACAGCTGACATAATTTTCATCTTAGAACACTGAGATGATGGGATTTTTCCCAGTAGTGACACCTGAGGAGCAGTAGCAAGCAAAAAAGAAAGGTGGGAAAACCATTCGGTGAATGGTGTGTTTCACATACAGTGAAAATATTTATTAAAATCTTTTGGTTTCAATAGTTGGCCTTTAATGTTTTGGAAGATCAAGCTCATCCTTTGAAGACAGTTAATCAAACACCCTGCAAAAAAGAAGGTATATTCACACAGTGAGAAAGACTAATGTGGAGAAAGGAGTTTAATTACAGGAAGGATACTTATCAAATATCAGATCAAGTAGAAAAAAAAAAAAAATAAGGTACAGCCCATGAAGTACTCTTGCATGGTATTTTTATCCTGGGAATATTGAAAGCAAGATTCTGAAACATGGTTACTGCAGATCCTGCTGCATTGACAAGGGGTGACTCACTGTACATCATCTGTCTCTGCTTCTGAAAAAGACTTCCATGTAACAAAAGGAAGACAGAGGACTCCTCGTAAGTGTCTGTTAATTTAGGCCAAATTCTGGGATTCCTCATTAAAATGTGGATTTCAGTCTTTCAGCTCTCTCCTGGAATTCCTTATATTGGATTCAAACCCTGTAAGTTAAAAAATGGAGGCAGCGAAATAGTTAAAAAATATTTTTTCTCTTGATTTAGCTAAAGAAATAACCCATAGTAATTTTATAACTGTAAAAAAGTCTAAATCTAATATTCCATCATGCAACTTGAGAGTATTACTTAAGATTTTTTTAAAAATATGAATAGTACTGTAATGCATATTGCATGATTTTAAACAACCATTGCAAAAATAGACAAATATGGAACAGTAAAGATTTGCAATCCACCATACCATTAAATCTCAATTTTTTTCCTTTTTTCAAAGAAAAGATGGTGATTATTGTCCCACGGAAGTCTATTTTCAAGTGTGAAATTTAGAGTAATTCAGTAATGGGAATCCTTAATCAAGGAGCTGACTGCAGAGTTCACTAGAGGACTGATACTTCAGAAACAGCTGGTTTGAGAAATCAAAAATCAGTAGTCAAAAGTAAATTATTCTGCAATTCACAGGAAAGTACTTTTGCCCTGACAGAAGCATTCTGGACATGTGGCCAAGCAAAGGAATGCAGCATTGCATTCACATACCCTGTATAAGGAGCCTGAACTGTCAGATGGGAATGCACTGCCAAGATGGGCTTTCAGATCCTGGGATCACAGCATGGGAGATTCCTAAGGAGCGTGCACCTTCTGGAGCTGATCCAGGGTCCCTGTCCCTGGAATCTGCAGACAAATCCTGCAAGGACATGCTGCCAGACTACTACCCCAGCCAGGTAAAGGCAGTGATGGTCTGTGCTTATCTCTGGGGAAGAGAGGCTTCTGGTGATATTACAGCACTGGGTGCAGTGGTGTGGAAAAGTGACATCTGTTTCTGGCCTGACAGCATGGGCTGCTATGCTTTTGAAATCAATCCCTTCAGGACCCTGAGCTGTGACAGAAATCTTCCTGAAGCATCTCCCTGTTCAAGTGCTCTTGCCCAGGTTCTACTCAGTGTAGGATACCCAGTTCTGGTGCCCAAGTGAGCCAAATGTGCAGAACTCCAAGTTAACACAGCTCTCTATTCCTTATGGTCCCAGTTCATAGACAGCCTATTGGGTCCTCTCATGGGAAAAGACATGAGATCACCTTGGATTCTTGTATATTTGTGTGGGGGGAAGGAATAATTCCTGGAACACTAGAGGTCCAGCTGTGAGGACACTCTGGAGTAGCAAACATGGGCAAAGATGACTGATAGCCCATTATGAAGCTGAAGGACATTGCCACTCCCTGAGTAGTGTTTCAAACAAAAGCTGAAGTTTGCATGATAATACTTCTTACCCAAGAAGACAGCTGAAGGCTCCCATCCCTACCCTATGCACCCAAGCAGGCACAGAGAAGGAGATGACAACTTCTCAGTAACCAAGACCTACAGAGCAGGTTCCAACCCTCAGAAGAAGGGAGGAGAACACCTCACTTTTCAGGTTCTGGAAGAAGAAATCAAAAGCAGCAGCTATGACACAGGAAAGGTAATGCTATCCTAATGATATAGTATGATACCAGCCTGCATTCAATTTCCCATGCCCAGAGCTTTTTTGCATAGTTAGACCATAAGAAAAGCCACGCCAGGAGTTTAAAAACCAAAAACAAACAAACAAACAAAAACAACCAACCACGTACCACCAACACTTAGGGCTTTATTTTTTTAATGTTTTCCACTAGGATAAGCATCCATTCATTCCAGATGATGTCCCCACAGGATTACACCACGGTGTCTTGTAGTACACAGTGTCATGCAGGCAGCTTGCTCATCACGGTGTCCCTTGGAAGCAGCATGAGGAACATCAATCTATATAAAGCCTCCATACCAGGTTTCTGTCCCTTGAACCTCTCCTTTAGCAGGTACCCACCTGCTACTGCCGACAGCAGCACTCAGATCCAAAGCAGTTTGAGCACCCAGAACAAGGAGCAAATCACCTCCTCCTGGTGATGGTGTTTTTGCTGTGGAGGGCAAACAATGGTTCTAAAACAGGCAAATCTATCTTTTGTTTTGGTGGGTTTTTTGTTTTGTTTTGTTTTTAATTGTAGGCAGTGCTTCCTAGATTTATGTGTTTTGAATTCTGAAGTGTAATATGCTAACCTTTGTAGAGTGGATGGTCACTTAAACTGGGAGGAAGGAGGGAGTATCCTCATATCCTGGAGCCACTCCTGATACATTGGGCAAACAAGCACCCATTTGTTTAACAGAGCTCCAGGCAAATAAACTGGGGTGGGTGAGGCTGGAATTCTAAGATTTCCTCTCCTATGTGACACAATTCAGTACTTACCTGAAAGGGACAGGCAGAACCTGGTGTATGCTCCGTGTTTGAGGTATCAAGGTCTGGAAGAGGGCAGTGTGTGACATACAGAAGAATCCTCAGCAGTGTCAGCCTTCAAGTAGCAGTTATACAGGATGGCCTTATCTTTTTAAAATAAAACAAAGCATGCTAGTTGTAACTCAATGATAAATTACTTTTTAAAAAAGGATTCTAACACCTCTCTAACACCTAAAATTCAACTGCCCTGCTGAGTATTTGTTTTCTGGATAAATATCAGAGGTGTAAGGTAATGTTCTATTAGAAGTGTGGCTGGGAAACATATTTGTGTACATGTTCTAAATTTAGCCATCTGAAAGCTGTGTTCACGTAACTCAACTTTTCCAACCAAGAGCAACAATATGGCTTTCGTGTTTTGGTGTGGTTTGCATGATTGTATCTATTTAATTAGTCCCCTCTTAACTGAATGGCTCATACTGATCTTTTTGTATCACTGCTGGCTGATTGTTCACTCTTAAAAGATGGTCCTAAGAACCCAGGTACACAGCTTGAACTCTCTGAACAGTCTGTTTTAACTGACATTTTTATTTCACAAGTTTAATACATACATCTGTATTTATGTGCAAACATTGCAAATAATTAAACTGAAATAGTCTTTTCATACAGCTGAAATGTAAGTGCAAGTTAAACACAGAAAGTAGAGACATGGGGCCAAAGTGCCACTGTCATAAGTTACCTTATTCGTGGTAGATTGTAGCTGCCCTGGGAGTTCCATGTAGATTACCAATCTGTATCTTAATCTTCCTTCTTTACCGAGAGAAAGAGTAGCCTGTCTCACATCTATATTTGGTGCATACTCCACTGTGCTAACACACCACATCAGGAAGGAATTTCAAATGCTCCCAAGGAATTTAGTAACAAAAGTCCTGTTGGCTTTCCTTACATGCATGGGCAAGGGAACATAGTAATCCTGTGTAATAAACTCTTCTCTTTCTGCTGCTGCTGCTACTGCTGGAGCCTGAACAAGGGACTAATGAACCCTCTAATGTCTCTTCACCCTCCTGACAGAGCTGAATACCCTGGGCCACCGTCTTTGTTGACAACCTTTCAGCTGGGCTGACTTGTGCATGTGCCACCTGTGAGCTGCTAAAACAGCTTCATTTTTGCATTCACCAGGGTAGAGCTCCACAGGCTGTGCAGCATTTGTTTTGGACAACACCCAGTGAGACAGAAATGTTGAGCTTCTCCAGGGGTGCTGATGGGGTAAGTCTGTTCTCCGGCTGACTCTGTGGAAACTGGAGAGCCTCCCTGCCATTTCTGCAGTAAACTTAAGAGCATGTGCTGATGTCTTCACCTGGAACGTGAGAGAGAATAAGACATGATCCCTTTGCAATTCACATTTGTGAATTGTTTCCTATTTTGTTTGATTTTTTCTTTTTTACCTCATTCAAAAGTTAGAATTTTCACTGTCTGTATTTTGCTATTATATTTACACTCAAATAGTCATCAAGTCACTTCTGTCTTTTCTCTAGTTATCACTTTAAGGAAAGGTGTAAATCCAACTTGTATTTTTTATTGTCTGTGACAGCAAAATCAAAGTAAACTTGCTAAAAGTATGGATAGCAAGTAACTATCTTGTGTCAATATGGGGAAATCTGTTCAGATAGCTTGACTTTGAGAAACAGCTGTTAATTACTCAGAGCTGTCAATGGCTTCAAAATTATTGCAGGGGCCCATCCCCTCTCTTTCTCTTCCTTTCCTCAAAGTGCTTTTTATCCTCTTCCTCCAGTTTATCATTCTATGAAACCACCTCAAGGTTATCTGCAAGTAAAAAATGTGAAGAATTTTTTTTTTCCATGGGGTTAGGTTTAACAAGGAGAGGAACTTCTTTCTGAAAGCACTAATGTGTTAATCCATTCTCAGAACAAGAAATTTGTTTTGCTGCAGGGATTCTTAAGTGGAGAATCCAGCGCCTCAGTTTTTTATGCTGCCCATCTTGAATCATGTGCTGTTACAACAAGATATGAAGAAAACAGATTAGATGAGCACATTACTGCTAAGCTTAGTTGCTTATTATTATTATTATTATTATTATTATTATTATTATTATTATTATTATTATTATTTCTGTATTCCTATAAACAGGATGGTTATATCCTCTTCTAGAATTCAAGCCTAATGAATAAAAATGCAAGCAGTCCTTATGTGCTGCATACCTCTTTATCTTGTACATAAGACTAGTAAAGGATTGGAAGACAATTTTTTTTAAATAACAGTTGCTAGAAAGAATGGTGTTTGTTTATATAACACTTAGGATCTGGATTTCTAAATTTAAAGGTTATATGAGCTTTCTTAAAATTAATGTGGAGGATTAAGTAACCCTAGTTTAATTTGCTGGATCTTTTCTATCATTCAGTAAATAATAGAGATTTAGGTAGTATTTATTTACAGGTTCTAGGTACAAATAGCATGTATACTTTGTGGAAATCCTCTAAGATCCATAAAGAAGGATACAGGGAAGAGAAAGCTTCAGGATGAAAGAGCAGAACATGATAAATTGATGACCAGTGGACTGAAATGTTTCAGCTGTCATTGCTCCCCTAGTCTGTTTACTGTAGGGGTTTTTTTAAATGGTGTTGTCCTTGGAAGCAAACAAATAGTGATTTTTGCTCTTATCATTGCACTGAATTAGCAGTGTTAAGCTGTTTGCTGGTTTCTTGATCTCTGATACACTGCTGGTTTTACAGTTAGCAATGTTGCTTTATTTTCTTTCACAGAAAATATCCCTGTTCAGTGTGACAGGGATAACTTTCCTTTTGGTATTTTCTCTGCTTTGCTTGATGGTGGTTTTTGGGTAGCTTTTTCTTTTCATGCTGATTTCTTATTGTGGTAAGTGTCTTCAGGACAGGTGATGAAGGAGAAAGAGTAGAAAGGTTTTTGTTAGGGTGATGCACAGGAATATACAAGAATATAATTCTTCACTATACTTTGAAGTTTTAAAATAAAATTAATCTGGAACTATATTTTCTGTAACTGAAACAATACTCCAGGCAACATGGACAATAATGTGTTCTTGAAACTCTTTGCTGGAGAGAAGCAGGATGTCTTTTACCCCTGTGGAACTCTTTCACAGCTGTTTCCTAGCCCTTTACTCAAACTTCTATGCTTTCTCTTTCCATGGTGGCAAGGATAGGACAACCTCCTTTTGGGGCCAGCGTGGTCCTGGGCTACTTTAGAGCCACCTTTTCCTAAGTTCCTGGGCTCTCAACAGACAGGAAAGGCCCTTCTGCCTGTGCAGCAGCTCTTACCCACCTGAAGTTGATGTCATTTACCCTGGCTGGCCCTTTCTGTCCCTCTTACCCTGCTCCCGGGGTCCTGCCCTCTGTCCTGCCTCCAGAACTCGGCAGCTGTGGGGGAGCCAGGCCCGTGTGGGTGCCCACTGCTCCCGGCTGTCTGGGTTTGTGGGAGCACAGACTTCCCAGCCTCAGGGCTCTGCTGGGGCTTGTGCTGGTCCTTGCCCTGCCTCTGGATGCAGGAAGTTGGTTTGTCCAGCCGCTCTTCATCCTGTCCCTCTGGCCCTCAGTAAAGAGGAATGTCTGCAAGGGCCATGGTTCCCTTCTGTTTTCTGTCAACCTTCTCTCCAGGGCAGCTCTCTGCAAGAAAACTTCTTTCCATCTCAGTGTTAAGAAGGAGAGGATATTCCAAGTTAGTGGAATATCCTTCCCCACAGGCCATCCATGTATTGTCTGACCTCTTGGAGGAGGCACCTCTGTTTCCCGCCTTTTTCCTCTGACTGTTGCCAGGATGGTTTTTATCATTCTTGGCTTGGGGTCTTAGGAATACCGGGTTAGATTTTCCACCAGTTTGTCACCCTTGAAACTTATTCAATCAGTGTAGGGTAAAAAGGAACCTCTTCCAGGAGGCAAACCTACCTCTTGCTCAATGTTTACCCTTGATGTGACCTCCATGGCTGTTTTATGAGCCAGGGGGACTTGCAAGACTGCTTGCTTTCATGCCCTCATTCCTGATGATACCTGGAAATGGTCCCTACTCAAAGGGTAAGACCATAGGAATTACTAAAAAGCAACAAGCACAGTCTTGGAGAGGACTGATGTCTTTGTCCCTGTTTCAAGTGGGGCTGTGGAAGCAGTCTTTATTGGAAGCACCTTTTTGCAAGCCTCACAAGGCCCAGAAGTCTGAGGGATGCTTCCTTCCCTTCTTTGCTGTGTATGCCTGTTCTCCAGGTGTGAGACAAGGAAAAAAGAGGAGACCCACTACATTTACAAACCAGTTAAAGTGAAGGACCTTGTGTCTTTGAGGCTGCAGGGAGTGAACTTTGTCTCTCCCTGAGGCATTTTCATAGTCCATCAGTAGCTCCAAAACCCTCAACAGAAAGAAATTTATCTCCAAGAAAGTTCAGACCCTTTTTCTATGTATCACTAGCAAAACTGTGAAAACACACTTTGCTTGCTACACATGAGAATAACCTGTGGATTGGTCACCCTAGGTGTTGAAAGTGAATTTGTTGAAGTGAATTTTATCGTGCAGTCCTCCCAAGTCCTTTTTACGTACAGTTGTTTCAGATAATACATGACATTATTTACACTAGAGAGACTTGATTTTTTTTCTATTTTCCTGAGGTTGTTTCCTTTCTTCCTTTGTGCAGTTTTCTTGTTTCCTGTGGACAGCTGGTGAATGTTCCTTTCATCTTGTCATTCTTATTCTCTTCTTTCACAGAGCAGTAGCAAAAGGAAAATATTTCTCTCTCCTGACACAAATAGCTCGCCTTTTTCTGGCTGCTACCAGGATTTTTGTTTGTTTCAGACAGAGGAACAGACAGATAAGTAAACAAGACAGAGAAAGGCATGCTTTTTAAATTTTGTTTCCTTGGACACAGCTGAAACTGCTCATCATGCAATGCCAAAATCCTCATTTTTTTTCTCCCAGGGTTATGTTCTAAGACATGTTTTGATTCCTTGATAACTTTTCTCTGTCACTACTCCGATGTTTCTGTCTCTATCTTCTATGCTTAGCGTAAGATGAATAAAAACAATGTCCATGCATTTGTTATCAGATGTTCTGAATCACTTGTCTCAGTTGTTGCCAAATTTGCTTATAGTCAACTTCTTGAGTGTGGCATTTTTCCTTTATTTCCAGCTGTCAGCACTATGAAAAATGATACCTCATTTAACTTGAGTGAAAAACAGCTCTTATGTCTGGCTACCCCAGGGAGATGATGGATTGGCCCAACTTGTGCCATGAAAAAATACACTTAGAATGCTCTTCTGAAAGAACAAAAACTCAAGGACATAATACCAAAATTGGTTTGTAACTCCTTTTGTAAGAGTAAAAAGAGGTTTGGTTGTTTTCTCCTAATTAGTTTTTCCAGCAGCCAGGTGCTGTTTGTCCTCCAAGTGCAGTCCTGACTGCAGTGTAAAAAGTCCGAAGTTGCTTGTCCTCTGGAATGTTTGTTTGAAAGCTGAAGTACTTAGCAGATTTTGTAGAATGGCTCTATCTTCCATTCAAACCAAAATAGGGCTCTCTTATATTTCAATTTTGAAATCCCGGGTTTTGTGTTGGGATTAAATATCAAATTTTTGTTCTGCCATACCTATTACAGGAATAAATAAGAGTCCGAAGGAGGTCTGTCTAATATTTCAGTGGCAGGGTCTCTGGGCCTCTTACAGATATTAGAAAGAGTTTCAGAAAACTGTGATATTTGTTCCTTCATTGGCCGCTTGAGGGCTCATGGCTGTGTTTTGGCACAAGGGATGAATTTTGCTTTGCCAAACCCATTTTGTTCAGCACAAACCACAATGAAGGGCTTCTTCATATGTGGTTTGAAAGTCATGGTTTGAAGTTGGTACTCAGATTAAGATTATAATCTGACAATAACTGGAGGCGGGGAGAAATGAACAAACAAAAAGAAAAATCCCACCTTGACACATAAATCGAAATTCTCTGTAAGTACCTTAAGTTTCTTCTAATCCAAACTATTTTAGAATTTGCTTCCAGATATTTGTTTCCCCTCACTGCAGTTGTGCATGTTCTTGTACATAATTAGAAATCCAGTTTATATAAAAATGTATTTTAATGTTACGTATTTTTAAACAAACCAAACAAGTTTAGGGGACGCTTAGGGGAGACTTATGCATGTAGTTTTTTGGGCAGAATTGTTTTTCCAGATTGACCTGCAAGCCTAAACACCAGTGTCACTTTCTCAGCTGTTCTATGGAAGGAAACCCAGCAGCTGCTGTCCCATAGTGTGGGCTACTTCTGGCATGCTCTGGACTAATGGCAATAAAATTAATATATCAAACCAACGTTTTAATCTAAATGTGTCTAATACCTCTCCTCACTGAATAAAAAACTTAAGCAGTGTTTAAGCAGCTATTAGAGGGGTCTTCCTTATGCTCATTTAGAACAGAAGGAAGACTCTAGAAACAAATAAAGATTAAGTTGAAAAGCAGGTAAAATATCATAATTTTAGGAATATCTTAAAATATTCCTTAAGAATTCAAGGTACTTGGTTTCCTTCTCTGATTGTTATGGTCACTGTACCTTTAAGTATATTTGGATTAAAAATCCCCTGTTTTGATTTAGCATTTGAATTATATACACATGCTCATCCTGTTTAAAGACTTTGATTCAGCAGAAGAATCATGTTGAATGTATATATTCAATAACTACTAAGTGAGAAAGTATTTCACTGGTAAGTTGTGAAAATGTGGATTTTTATGGTTGCATATTTGAAAATTCTTAACACTAGGTTTGTCAGTATAAAATNATGGTATATTTGAAAATATGCAACCATAAATTGAAAATTGAAAATTCTATACACTAGGTTTGTCAGTATAAAATCAATGGTAATTTTTTTTTCTAGCTGTTTTAATTTGAGAACTTTTTTTGATTTGGCTAGCTGGTGTCAGGTGATGTCCATGGAGGAAGCCCTTCACACTTCAGATGGTGACAAAAAAGAACAGGCAGCTTAATGCTACCAAACTAGGGGTGTGTCAAATCTCTCTCAAGAATGATAAACTCCGTGGAGTTGTCTATTTTTAACCTCCTGTTCTTTCCTTTTGGCAGACTAATCAGTGTTAGCTGAGCCGTTTCACTGAATGAATCCGAGCGACTCTGGTGCCTTCTGAAATGAGCAGTGGACCCTGAGAGAGTGCCTCAACATCATACCTCTGCTTTGATGTGTGCAGTCCCCTTGTGAAGCACCATGTCGGATGAAGCTAGTTCGGAGCAGAAGCCCTCTACAACAACAGTCAGTTCAGTAGCTGTGCAGGCTGGGGATGCCAGTATTGTTATAGCTGTGCTTAAGGTAAGGCAGCAACTGCTGGCATGTCTGCTCCTCCCTTTCTGCTACTCCGTGGTTAACACTCCTTTTAAATATTCTGGGCAAATGAGTAGTTAGCATAAAACGATATGGCAAGGCCATTTGATTAGTCAATATCTAACAGACTTTTCTTGGAAGTTAATGCTTGTTTCTGTTCACAATTTCTCTTAGTGGCTTTTGGGTTGTTGGTGGTTTTTTTCAAATAGGGTAAATAATTCGGTTAAAATATGTAGGGTATTAGAGGGAAGGAATTCCTATTACTCTGTTTAAAAAGAGTTAAATGAAGAGTGGCATAAAAATGTGTTCAAAGCGTGATGATTATAGTTAAGCCTCCTTGAGTTATTTTAACCTGTACTCAGCAATAACTTTACACAATAAGTGGTTCTACAAACTCCACAGGGGGAGGAGGGGCAAAGTCTGTACTTAATAATGAGTAGTTATTTTTGAAAGCTGTGAATCCATAGTCCCACGTGTTTCAGTAAAGCCCCTGTGTGCAGACAGTTGGGCTTATAGGCACCGAAAGGCCTGTTTTGTGAGATGGAATCCACACCTTCATTTGGCATAAAATTTGGCATAAATCTGGATGTTAGTAATGAATCCCAGCTGGAATTTATTGGCAGTTGGATTTTTCATTCTCCAGGCAACCTGGAAAACGTGCTAGGCTCAGCCATTAGAGTTTTTTTGTAATGCAGAATAAGGTGATAATGAATTGAGTTGCCATCTAATTCAGGTGATTATTCAGGATGGCTTACCTCAGTTATAGGAAGGTTTTTTTGAGGTCAGTTTTCACCCTTCTTGTGATATGGTCTGCTGTTGCAGGGGAGTAATTTCATTGCAAGGAGACTCAAGTTGAGGGTGAAGTAATTTATTTTTTCTCACTGTGCTGTGGAAGCATGCTAGCTTCCAGCAACATCACAGCTTTGTTCCTTAGCAGCATGCTTTAGTTCCTGTTCCAAAGGCTGTTAAGTGTCCCTGCTGCTACTTCTGCAATGTCCTGCTCCATATATTCACTATAGAGGTGTGCTGGACCTACGTGCTAGAAATAAGATCTGAGGCTATGGATTTTGCATCTGCTCTAAAATATTTGTTACTTCTGCCTGTGCCCCACTCACCCACCAAATTCACTTAACTGTCTGTGTCATCTTCAGCTGAAAGGGGAGATGAGTCAGAGAAAAATTTTTGGCTCATTGTGATAATTTTACCTTTCATGGGCAAAATCAATATTGGAGCACCTTCTGGATAACACTGGTCTGAGATTTTGTTACCTGTTTCAAATGAAGTTTATATTGTATTCTCTGTGACTTCCTTGTGTGTATGGTCCCTGTGCTCCCATGACCACGGAAGGTATGTGTGAGCTGAGAGTGTGAGTAAATAAATGAAAGAAACCTTTTCTGAAGGTTGTAATTGTTTTCTTATTACAGTGTGGAAAATGGGTGAAGCTTCAGCTAGCTGAATCAACACCAAATATATTAGAAATTGGCAGCAACCAAGATGAGACTAAAAAACTACTTCAAGATCATGAGTTCCTCCTATCCAAGCTGAAGGTAAGATTTGATAAGGCCACAAAAAATTCCTCAAGTCATTACAGTTCAGGTACAACAGCTGATGTAGCTGCCTGTGCCTCCTGTTGCAGTGTGGTGGTTAGGTTATACTCCACATAGAAAAAAGTATCTTCAGTGTTTGTCAGTGTAGCAGGTCTTTCATGGTCTTGTAGGTTCCTTCCAATTCAGGATATTCTATAATTCTCTGGAAATTAGGCTTCTTCACAGGAAAAAATTTGCTTCTGGTAGCAGCAGTAAAGGCACAGGTTTTTTTCTACTTTATACATCACTGTCAAGAGAAAAAATCCTATGGCCCTCAGTAACTGCTAAATATAATGGAATGTGAATTTATTTTTTTAATTCTCCAATGTTGTGAAAAATTTGATTATTTTGTAAAAGCTGTGGACACAAGCAAGCCCTTTGTAAGTCTGAAGTAGATATTCCACAAACCTTTCAATCGAATCTTAATTGCTGTAAATTTGATTGGGAATGATACTGTAAGGTTAAAACAGTTTGTCTTGATCTAGGAATATTCTAGTTAAGTAACAGTCCTAAAATCAGATTTTGGCATTCCTGAGAGCAGATTATTGGATCGGTGGCATTTGGACACTGAGTGACAGGCTTGCATGAAAGACCTAAATAATTTTAAATGTGGGTATTTGACACTGAGAGAAGTCTGAAGTCACCTAAAAAGAAATTTTAATGTTTTGATAGGGCAGGTTGACTTTATATGTGTAGATAAATAAATTCCTCTAACATCTTTTGAAGCTATGAACAGTTAACTTATCCATCTGATTTTTGGGGGGATTACATAAACTTGAGATCTGAAAGAAGAAACATTATTTGGATAGGATCAAGCATTGGATTTCATACCAATGATTATGTGCTTCCCCAATCATTAAAAATATCCAATGAGTGTGAGATAATTCAGTACGGTACATAGAGCAGGTAGCTAATACACTGCATTGTGTGGATTTTGAAGAGTATGAAGAATAGAATTATGGAAAAAATCCACCAAACACCCAAAATCAACCAAAATACCCAGTTCCTAGAGAGAGGTGGTTTTGCTTTCCTTTTTTTATGCAAGAGTTTCATCTTTATTGTCACTAGTGCAACATTTTTATGTTCTAGGAACCACTGTGTCCTGTTTGAGCAATTCAGAATTAGCTGAGTTGTTACACACTGATGACAGGAAGAAGCTGATTATTTTTCTCCTAATTTTCAAAAATAAGTATTAATGAGTGGGAAAAGAAAACAGAATCATTCCCATCTTTGAACGAAACTCCCATTTTTGTAAGAAAATTTTCAAATAGTATTTTAATATCAAGTCAAATCAGGTCAGAAAATTTATTATGCATAAATTTTTAAAAAATGCTTTCCATCCAAATACATTGGGAACAAATATTTATGTTCTATGCCTGTGGTCCTTGTAAAATTTGGCATTGAATAATGAATATTCCATAAAAGTATTCAGTTCAAAATGACTACTTTTTCCTTAGCAATATCAGCTGTGATAATAAGGGACTGCAATGTTGTTATAATTCTTCCTGGCTGTGCATTTTTCAGCCATGACTATTTGTGACTTATAGTAAGTTGTTAACACTTGTCAGTAATTACGTAGTCTTAAGTCACTAAATCCATTTGTAAAAAGTTTTTCCAAGATTGATTCTTGGTTTTTGAAATATTGTTTATAGTAATTCTTTTCCACTTAGCATTTGATAATGAATTATGCCTTAGCTGTGTGAAGATGGGTAAGAGGCAGTTTGAATTATTTCTGCATTTCCTTTTTATTGTTGTGAAAAAGAAAAAAAAAGGAAATAAATCCTGGCAGATACCCACTTGATATGCATATGCTTAACTTTGCTGATTAGACTGACTGAATTCAAAATTAAACTTTTGTGCAGGCCAGGCAAAAATTCTTGAATGAGTAATGATTCAATCACGAAACTAGTCCTGCTTAAGGCAAGAGTTAGATGATTCATACTAAATACATCTTTGGAATCAGTAGAAATGAACCTATCAACTTTTAGAAGATAATTTATGGAATAGTTGTCCATTCTGACATTATCCCATGTTCCTCTGTAAATTAGTGCAAGTTTTGATCACACCTTTGCTTTTTAGCTTCATTATTCTCATCCCAGTATATTTATTGCAAGTTATAATCAAAATATTCAGGCCAAATTCTTTTGTCAGCTTAATATGTTGAAGATTCACAGGTAAGGACAAAATCTGGCACAGTGATCAGTTTACAGTACTTCTGATGCTAGAGGAAAAGGAATGTAATCCAACTCAGTATTCCAGGGAATTGGTTTTGACTTAGCAATGCTAACAGGGTTAAAAAAGCCCAAACAATTTGACATTAGTTAGGCAGATGGTACTTTAAACAGTAATTGGAATAGACATTTTGAAAGAGAAAACAGTAATTTCTAGAACATTTTCGAAGTTCTTTTGATGTTCAGAGTTATACTGATAAAAAATGGTATGTGTTCTTCAGGGCCGTAGGGAAGAACATATCCAAAATACTATGCTTTGATAGAATATACTCTGGCATATTCATTATTAATTTACCTTTGTTCCATTAAATTTAGGAATTGGGAACACCCTACTACTTAAACAAAAAGCAGAATACAACTTTTGAAAAGGGCCCTACTTCAAATGTTTATGGATTAGGAAACAGATGTGTTGTTATTAATAGAGTTGAAAGAATAAATGTTGAACAGAAAAGATTAAAACTGAGACTAAACAGAGAACATGTACACAATGTTTACATCCAGCTAAAATTCCCCTCAGTAGCCTCATCTAATATGTTCTGATTCTAACCTAATATATTCTGTTTCTGTTTTGCTAAATCAAAGCATATCAGCAGCACCAGTTTTGTTGAAACAATCAACTTCTGTGATTTCATGCAAGTCTCTTTCCCTATATCTGCCTCATCCTTCTTTAGGTAACTTTCAGCAGCTTTATATACTCTGGAAATATGTATATGTACATTTGGATGTCTCACTCTTCACAATTTAAAAATGAGAAGAATCAAACCTATAAAACCTGAGAAAAAACTTCCAGGAGGTAAAATGATACAGATTGCACTTTGCATAGACATTTTTCTGCCATTCTGCTGCTGTTTCTAACAAAAGTGCTACTTGGAGATAACATGATTTCTTAGTGCTTGGGTCTCTCAATATTAAAATTAACTGGATCATCTGGAGGAAAAAAAAAAGAAAAAAAAAAAAGAAAAAAAAAAGGAGTATGTATGTGTGTCCATAACAATGTTAAAATTCCCAATAAGGCATTCTTGGTTTGCTTCCAAAGCTCTGGTTTTTATCATGAGAGAGAGTGTGGCAGAACAGCCACAAAAGTGAAGTGAATCTGGCCCATAAAAAGTTTAAAGCCATCATTGTTACTAATTTGGCTCATGAACCTGAGGATTGCTCCTAATTATTTTATTTACTTTGATTCACAGAGCATAAATTGCAAAATATTAGTTTATATGCTAATAGCCAAGAGAAAAAAAATTAGAAAATTACATTCAAAAGCACTAATATAATACACTCATTTTTTGCATTTGATATCTTTTAAATAAGCCTTTCGGTTATTTCAAGCAAAAAAAAAAAAATTCAAATGCTTATTTTTCAGTAATTTTGTTATGGAAGAAATCATTTGTTAATATTTTATGAATTATTGGAAATTAGCTGTTGAGGTGCCCAACAGTACAATTAGCAGCAAAGTTCAGTTGCATTTTTATCAAACCAGAGCTGATTCTTGCAAGTGATTTTACAAAAAAAAAAAAAAAAAAAAA
>VWYO01019479.1:326477-372350 GCA_013400275.1 Rhadina sibilatrix
AAAATGTAATAAATACCTTTCCTTCAGTGTTAGTTCAGCTCACTCACCAGTTTCAATATTTGTAGGAACAAAATTCCCACTAAAATAGTATTTGTCTCGAAGCAGCTTTATGACTGTTTTCCATGCTTCTAGTTAACAGCTCTGTTGTATCATCTCAGCATTGCCTTTGAGCACTAACTGAAAGTTAATTTTAGCAGATCTCACTGCTAAGAGAATGGGAGGGTAGTGTACACCTCTGAAAAATGCCAAGTTATGCAGTGAGTGTACAACTCAGGAAAGACAAAAAATAATTTCCCCTGTGCATTCCTTGCTCTTTTAACAGAAGGAAAACTACCCAAATAATGGCCTCTGAACAAAAGGCCATCTATACAGAAGCTATACTATGGATGACAACTTACATAAAAGACTTTTCTGTCTTTGCTACAATGTCAGGGGCAAATGTACCCTGAGAAGGAGTGAGGGGAGAGGTGTGGCTGCACAGCAGCTGCATCCCCAGGCAGTGAGCATTCCCACTGCAGGCCTGGGACTGCACCCACCCAGTGTCCCTTCAGTCCATCTGAACCAGAACATTGCTCCCTTTAAGCTACCTATGCTCTTCTTTTGGTATGGTAGAATTAGAAATATCATAGCTATTGAATAGAAATTGAAATTGGTCTCGTTTTTAGAGCAATGCTTTTCTGACATGGTTTTACTGACAGCAACAGAAGTTGCATATTTGCACGAGCTCCTTTTTGACTACATGCTAGGCATTCCTTGTATTTTCAAGCTTCATTCCAGCTTCTCAAAGCCCAAAGAGAATTCTACTCTTCTATTTTTTTCTTTTTGTGTTCACAGGGAATGAAACATGAGATTCCAAAAGTGCTTAAAATAATTTTAATTCTTTACTGGAAAGCTCTGTTAAGTTCACTCAATTGATAAAAACCTCATTAAAATTCAGATTTCTGTGAAATATTTTGTTTTCCATAAATCATTTTTTGGATGGAAATATACATTTCTCCTCTTACTAAGTTTGCTTCTAGATCAAGAGACACAAATTGGAAAAAAGAAAATACCACCTGGATATTAGGAAAAAGTTTAACCACAAAAATGAATTTATTCTACAACAGGTTGTGCAGAAAATTCTGGAATTTCCATTGTTAGGGATAATTAAGACTTCATGGGCTAGGTCCTTGAGTAACTAGAGCAAGGGGTTAGACATGACCTGAAGACTCCTGTCCAAATTATTCCTTGACTCTGTTGATAAAAGGTTTATATTTCAAAGATAAAAAGTAGAAAACCAGTAATATCTGTCTACTTAATTTAAAAATAAACTAGTCCCATATGTAGTATATAGAAACTAACATAGTTGAGGATAGTTTTTTAAAAAGTTCACAGTAACTAGTGGCTTTGGCAGTTGCAGGAAGCATAATTTTAAGCTCATGGCAATAAAAATATCACTCTGACCGTCTTAGGTATTTGAACTGTTTATCAATCAAAGAGTAGTGTCCTGTAAAATATTTCTCTCTCTTATTTCTTTCTTTATTAGACTGTCTCCTCAAAATGTAACTTTTTCTGTTGCTGAGGAAACAGACAACATGACAGCTCTTGTGATACAATATTAGGGTTTCTGTTTCATTACAGGAGTGATTATTTGAAGGCAATAAAATACACACCTGTTTTAAATGAGTGAACCATATTCAATCCATGCTAAAGAAAAAATTAGGTCTGTATTTGAAAACTTCCATTCATCAGTTCTAAATACTAAGACTATTACACATGAATAGTTTCATATTCTTTTTTTCTGTAACTTTATGCACACTACTAGTTTTGCATTTCATTAAATACAGCAGTTTGGCTTACTTTAACCTTCTAATTTTCTTTGTTTGGATTTGAATTCATCTCATAGTAACTGAATTTTAAAGGATGCAGGAAGCATGACTGATAACCATTGAAAACTACTCTAGTTTTCTCTGTGTTTTAGGGATTAGCTGTGCCTCACAGCTAATCATTTACTAGAAAACAGAGCCTACTTGTTAGAGATAAATGGTAATTAACAACATGTTCAGAAAAAAAGACTTCTAAAAGAAGAAAATCTACTTCTGGGTCCTATACCATTTGTGCAGCATTCATCTTGCACAGTTACAAAAGATTTAGCATTTGAAATATCTTTTAAATGTGTTGAAGGTGATGTAATATTAGGATAAAAGCATACCTAGTTTTATTTCAAAGTATAAAATAGTCAGCTCTTCAAAAAGCTAGTCTTTGCCAAGAAATTCCAAGTGGAACTACCTCAGATATCACCTGGTTTTCTGCAGTGTATTCAGAACAGCTGTGAAAGTGGTCTGATCATCTTGGTAAAATTAACCTTCTAGTGACAAGCAGTTTGGGTGTAAAGTTCTGAGAATATTTTACCTCCTTTTTTCTTTTTTTAATGTCAGCATTTTCATGACTATAATGCTTCTCATTGATGGAGATTAAGATTTTAAATTAGATTTACTAACTCAACATTAAGATGTTGAGTTAGTAAAGAGACTATCAATATCTCATATACTCATTTAATTTCCTGTTACATTTGTTACAGAGATGGTCTAGAATGTTAATAATATCTCATGCTGGATAATTAATGAATGCCACCACTTTTACAGAGTTGTTGTGCATGTAACAATTTTATGCCTCATCAAGAAGGAAGCATCATAAAGGCTTCTCTTGGATCGCTTTACATTATCAACTTTTTATTCAGTAGTATGAATGGCCATTTAAATTGCCTAATAAAAATTTCTTTTCACATTAGATATTGATGTGGTAGCACCTCTAATAACAATAAAAAGTTTATTAAGTCATGCTCATGATAAAACCCAAGATGTGGGTTGGGAAGAACACAGAGCAAATATCACTCAATTTTTCTGACACACTAAAGATTAATAACATAAGCTGGAAATATGGGCCAGCAGTTATCTTTCTTGTGGTGAGATTATTAAAAGGAATGAAACACAGAAGAATTATTTTGACAATAGAGCATTATTATTTGGTGGACAGCTCGAGCAATGCAGCAAGCTGAACTTGAAACATAACTTAGGTGTCAGTTTTTGGAGAATGTGTGCTTATGTTCAAACTACTCTTGTCTGGATTGCATTGTAGTCATCAGAAACTTATGAGTAAATTACCTCACAAACTTCTAAAATTTCTGATGTCCAGTAATGTAATATGATAACATATGAAAGAGAAATCAAAATATCTGCACTGCCACCACTTCCAGGAAGACAGTTCTGTGTTTATGGAGATGTAAAAACATTGGAGTAAATTTTAGAGATAACACAATAAAATCTCTTAACTCTTGTTTGTATGTGAATTTTATAAAACTATTGTCTCTTAAGTGCAGATGAACTTCAGAAGCTTGCTATAAAACATGCAGAAATAGCTACACTCCTATTACTAGGAACAGGAAATAAAGCAGGAAGTAGGAGGTTTGTGGCTCCTGTACAGACCCACTGTAAAATTATCCTGGCACCAGTATCAGCATAGGGTTTTGGACTTTGTGTACACATTCCTTATGTTTGTTTTGTTTTGGTATATTTCCTTCTCAGGCTTTGGAAGACAAGGTATGGGACCTGCTGCATGAGGCAGACAAGGTTGCAGAGGAGAACAAAGAAAAGAGTCAGGTTTATGATGCCATGGCAGAGACACTTGGGGATGCATGGGATGCCCTCATCATTATGTTAGAGAAGCGACAAGCACTTCTGGAGCTTACTTCAGTGTTCTTTGAAAACGCTCTGGAGGTTTGTATTTAAATCAAATAACTGTTAATTTGAAGCTGCCTTCATCTTACTGCTACTCTGACCACTGTAATTTTAATGTGTGTTATATTGTTCATTGTATTCCTAAAGGGTAAGGCAATGAAATGAAAATCTTGGGATGCATCCTTCCTTTTCCACCTTTTGGGTAGTACAAAATGAAGCTAAACAAAAAAACATATAGACTCTAAGCAATATTTTAGTCACCGTGTCTCCCAAATTTGTACTTAACAGGAAATGCCAGTGAAAAGTGGAACTGGACAAAACCCTAAAATATTATTTCAGTGGCTCTAGACATTCTGCAGAATATCTTTCATTCCTTATGGTCAAAATTATTTGGCATTGAAAGAACTTATTCTCAGGTGCCTTCAGTAATGCACACTGATGATTGGTCATTGAAGGTTTTACACCAAAATATCCATTTTTACACCAAAATATCCAAAAGGCCATTGTAATTACATAAAGCAGTGATTAGTCGCAAAGTGCAATTACAGATTGCGTCAAGTAAAATCCTTCAATCAATCAGTACCTCAAAGAAAAAACAACTCAGAAGGTGCATTGAGGCCACAAAGCATCTGTTTCTAGCAGATAGTAGTATCTTTTAGATACTAAAAATGCCTTTCTCCAAGAGTGAACTCCATGAACTTTCCCAATAACACAGAGATTATGATGTAGTTATGCAAAACGAAATTATACTGTGCTTCTCCCTATTTTTTGTTTTCTTAATGCAGTTTGCTGTTAAAATTGACCAAGTTGAAGATTTCCTGAAAAATGCTAAAGAATTTGACAATATTGACTCTTTGAGAGAACTTCTTCGGCAACAAGAGCATCATACAAAAGGTACAAACAGTATTCCACTCCTGGTAGCATGGAGTTGTGCACTGACTTCTTGAGAGAGTAGTTTTATTCTTTCTGTGCATATTTAAAGAAAAAAAATTAAAACAAATGCACAAATGTTCTGTTTGGAAAAAGGTAACAATGAGATAGATTTTAGCAGACTTCTTGAAAGATGTGAAACTCTTGGTTTCAAGCTAGCCCTTGCATCTCCCCTTCAACAACTTTCCTGCACGTATCTTTGCCCATAAAGTTTCTTCCACGTGAATTCTTTTTCTTTATTCAAGCTTCCGTGTGAAGCACCTTCTACCATATTGTGGCACAGTCAAATCAAAAAGAGAAAAAAAGTTTTGGAACTAATCTCATTGTGTGGCTACTTCAGACACCTTTGCAATTCCATATGGTTCTGCATTTTTTTATAAGTCTTAAGACTCCATCTTTGTAATTTTAATCAAATTTTTCCATATGATTACTAACACTTAGAAGCATATCAATTATACTTTATTATTCACTAGTGGAGCTCTAGCTAAAATATTTTTAGCTACCTTGCACACCAGGTATTCTTCCTGGGAGGCTGAATAGAGAATCAAACTTAGATAACTCTAGTATGGGGTTTGGATTTTCCAAATTGATCTTCATGAGAGCTAAGTGCTCGCTGCATACCAATTTAAACTTGAAGTATCTGCCAGCAATTTACTGCTGAAAAGATGGTCTATAACTGTAAGAAACAGATGAAATTATTTGCCAGAGAAGATGCTTTGATGGCAGTAAGCCTTCCCACAGATGAAGGAAAGTGGCTGCAATTTATTGACTTCTTATTCTACCTTAACCACATAAAATTTTGAAAGCTGATATTGAGCTATTTGATAAAAACCAGTGCTTTCTGCAAGTAGGATACTATCTACCTGTTCCAAAGAAAAGTGGCTGAAAATACAACCCTAACCAAGTATTGACTCTACCAGTATGTGATAAGTATCAAATGCTTATCACAATGCTTATCACTCTGGAATTAAAAAAAAAAAAAAAAAATTGACACAAATGCACTTCAAAATGGAATTAAAAAGGTGAGTACTTATGAAATATATTTGTAATATATTTCTATATGTGTTCAATTTTGGATGGACTGAAATTAAAAATTTCCAATTACTACCATTTTTCTGGAAGGCAAGAAGTAAAATGGACAGACTTGTTGCAGTAAACTCATGGAAACAAATCTCTCATCAGCCCTTGGTGACTGATGAACTAGAGGCCTCCCACTCTGCTTCTTCCCTAAGTATTCTACATGAAAATGCTTTGCCCTGAATTACCAGTACAAGTACTCAGCTGGGAAGATCAACGTTTCAGGGGGGTTGCATCTTGTTGTTTTATTGGAACATCCAGGCAAATATTCCTTTCTTTGTACTTTTCTTCATGTCTACCTTGCCATCTATATTAGCTTCTTCCCTTCTTCCTCATTTTGTGCCTAAAAAAATTCTCCTTTCATTTGAAAGATTTAGAAATATTGATCATTGTCTATCCAAGAGATTTTGAACTAAATGACTTTAAGGAGTTGGAACAAATACAGACATGTCACTAATAGTTCATTAAAGCGCAGTAGTCCACTGAATTTTAAGTATGAATTTGTCTAGGTAAAGACTATAGAAAGAAGGTAAGAATTCCTGATATAAGTCCCCTGACTTACTTATAACAGCCCCCAGGCATGAGGATAGGTTTTTTTTCCCAATGCCTGTGAGGGATGTAAGGACCTAAACTTAGCTTGCATCACTAGTGAAAAACTGCAGAGGGTAATAACCCACACAGGAAGCAGGGTAGAACTTCCACTTCAGCTTACCCATTGGTTGGGAAACCATCAAAAAGCACTCAGTTTGGAGAAAACAATGACAGTTCTGGGTTTTGTTTTGATGTCTCTCTCAGTACACCATTATATGTGTGTGTGTGTATTTGTTTGTGTATACACCATTGTACCTTTGTAGGTCCAAATTGAAATATCTTAGTGTATATATATCTTCTAAAGTAAGCATTAATGTTCATGCAATGCATGAAAATACACTGTGCTCATGTATGCAAATAGATAGTTTGAAAGACACTTAAGTAATATTTGAATATGGTACTAGAATCACAGAGCACTCTGGACCTTTTCCTGATGAAATTCTGTTCTTACAGAACTTTTGGAGAAGTCATTTGCTCTTTTAAACAAAAGCCAAGACCTAACTCAATTCATAGAAGAATTCAAATGTGAGGGTCCAAATGCAAATCCAGAACTGATTCAAGGAGCCCACAGCAGCTGCTTGAAGATTGACAATCTCCTTGAGATGCTCCAGGACAGGAGGCGGCAACTGGACAAATTCCTTAGACATCAGCGCCAAGGGCTGGAGCAGGTTCTGCAAATTTGTTTGTGGCACCAACAAGAGAACCAGGTAAGACAGATAATAGCAAGGGAAATCACAGTATAAGAAACAACCTAGGAATTGTTTTACAGTACAAACAGAAAAGGAGCTTAAATATATTTAATAGGCCAGTATTTTTGGGCCACTTCTGTTTGAGGAAATGTTAACTTTTGAATGTTTGACTGATGTTAATGGGAGTTATGGGGTACAGAGAAAGCAGAGTACTGGATAAATCTGTTACCGTATAGAATTCTAGAGTAGGTTTTTGCTCTTTGTATTGTTTCTGTTTTGCTAGGCACAACTGTGTAGTCTAGAAGGATGCACAATCTGTGTGCTCTTTATCCCTTATTACCAGGTTATCAAACACTGAAAATGCAATGTCTGCCTTTGATCTCTAACTGGAATGTGATGATCTGATAGTCATGGTTGTAACATGTTTCTTTTTCAGGATTTTTAATGTGTGAAAGCATATTTATTTTACGTAGCTTCCTTTATGGAAGTGTCAGCACCATATTTTCTGGTATCTCTTTCATTAATGAAAATCAAAGGCAGATTGGCCTATTTTATGCATGATTAGTTATCCTTGGAAGAAGAAAGTAATTAATCCAGTCAATAATTATTGTGAATGAAAGGTAAAATCTGAATCTTGAAAAACAGGAGTGATTTTAGATTTCAATCAATCAAGGAAAATCACTGTCTATTTCAAACAGCTGTGTTAACCTTGTCTCCTTTCCCATCCCTTCAGCAAGATCACTGAAAGTGAAATTCTGTGGGTTTCTTGCTTATAAAGCAAATTAAGAATTCTCAGCTGTTCTTTCAGAGCCAGGGTAGCACAATGAAATCACTCAGAGGTATTAGCTGTAGTGGAAGCCAACTGATTAAACTCACTGTAATGGAAAGGA
Source organism: Rhadina sibilatrix (assembly GCA_013400275.1). Lineage (NCBI taxonomy): Eukaryota > Metazoa > Chordata > Aves > Passeriformes > Phylloscopidae > Rhadina > Rhadina sibilatrix. Next base: position 334,371 of record VWYO01019479.1, read on the forward strand.
GTATTGCCAAGTGGTAAAGGGGTGAACACATTACTATAACAGGGTTAAAAAATTACTTCTTCCTTTGCCTAACATTACAGACACACTGGTTTGTTTTGCTAAACAGATACATGATAAAACTCTCCCAGCCCTAATTCACGAAGAAATTTTTATTTCCCTTTTAGCACAGTTTTTATTGTCCACTCCATGTATTTGTATTTTGATAAACCCATAGTAAATGTTCTGTGAAAATGTGCTTCCAGGATAAACGTTTCAGTCACTAAGTACACATCTGGAGGATATGCTCAAGAAATGAAGACTTAGTATTAAAATAATTTCCTTGCTTCCTCAGCTCTGTTGGGCTTATAATGTGAACATTTTTTATGTGTAACTGAAAAAATTTCCAACAGATTTAAGAGGTTTTTTCATTTTTTGTAATTGCTTAAATTTATTAAAAATAGCATGATTCTACATGAGCAGATAAAACAAAAACTAAAAAGTCTCTAGCGAGCTATTAAAATCTGTCGTACCTAAAGTACAGAAATTCTTAGTATGCTGCCCATGATCTAAGTATAGTGGTGATTTTCCAGACTGGAAAGATTGGAGGAAATCCTCTTGATACCAATATACCAATACCAGTTTGGGATTCTATTTTAAAATGTGGAGCTTCACTCAGGAGTTCTTGCCATGTGTTGTTTACAAAGAAAGTGAGAGGTACCTACTATGAATCAAGCAGATCTAAATGCAAGTAATTCTGTGGAATTTAGAAGATATAATTGTATACTGCATATGTTTGCTGGAGACACTTGCTGAAGAAGTTAGTGAGATGTAATAAATTTGTAAATCTACATAAGATTATTCTACACAATAGTATCCCATTATCTTTACTGGGTTTTTCAAGCCAGGGACGATGAAGTTCTATTAGGTCAGAAGTACTCAGATTTGTAGTATTTTACCGTATGCAAATATTTAAGTTCCTGTATGTCAAGGGAGAAAGTACAATATCTTTATGGTATCAAAAAACATGTATTTATTCTATCTGTGGCTATAACTTGATTCTCCTTTTACCATGTTAATTTACAATCTGGTCATACTTAATGAATACATCTTTGTCTGTTTTGTCATATATACCCACTATGTGCTTGCTTTGTCATTAGTCCTTTCCTTCTGCATTTGTTATCACACAAATGCAAGCATTAAATGGAAGTATAAACACTAGGAATGAAAAATGAAAGGAATGAAAAAGTGAGCTTTTTTGTTATTAAACTGCCTTGTACATATTTTTAAAAAGGCAATAACTTCTCAAACTTCTCACTGAGTTCTGTTTATTATTTAATTAGGTAACATCTTGGTATAAGAAAAACATCAGAGATTACTTTCAGAAGCAAAACTTAGGCTCATCACTACTGGAAAATGAAGAGTTACTTCAGGAACTTGAAGAAATGGAAGTCAAAGTGAAAGTAAGAAATACCATAATTGATTGGTGAAGTAACCTTCAAAATGAGTATCAAAACATGAACCTGGGCATTGAACAAGCATGTATAGGAGTAGACATTTTCTATATCTACGTGAGATAAATATATATACACGTCTAAATTATTTTAGTATTTTTACTTCTTTTATTGCAAGACCTCCAAGTTTCTGATTTTTTTTTTATTTGAAATTTTTAAAACTACCCATAAATTAAAAGAAGAAAAACCCTTGATGTTGTTTATTTGGTTTTCAATTTAGTGATCAAGTTCCACGCTGTTAATTTACATGTAAAATCCTGTGGGGAAAAATAAAGAAAAGGAATATTATTAGAATATTAACAGATTTTGATGTTTATAAAGGACAAAACCCCAGCCCTTTCTACTATAATTAATTATCTGTGAACTGAGTACGTGATTGAAAGAGGTATTTGCCCATGTATTTCTTGTGATTAAAAGTAATTGAAAATGCTACTTTCATAGCTAATATCAGTTTTCCAGAGAATAAATCTGTTACCACCACTTGTAAAAGCAAGATGACTTTAAAGAAAAAGTTGCTATAAGAAGAAAGGATCTTAGTATGAAATAAATTGCCTATATTTAGAACCTTTTTTTAGGTAACTGAATTGTGCTGCTGTCATCAGAAACTACTGTTGTTGGGTCAGGACCATTCCTCATGATATCATTTTTATGCAATTGAATTTGGATAACTCAGATGACCAAGGAGGCCTTTTTCATCCAGAAACTATTCCAGTAGAAGTAACTGCCTTTTAAAGGGTTATTGTGTTGATAGTAAGAGGCTTCTGATTGTTCACAATCTGTTTCCTTGTAAGATTTGTAGTTAAATGTCACATGTTTGCCTGTTTGCATAATTAACACTTAACTGCTTCAAGGCTGTCATGTGAACACAATACAATAATATTTCTAATGCTTCTCCAAGCAGCATGTCAAAAATACTTTTTTTTTTTTTTTTTTTTTTTTGCTAGGGAAAGATGAGCATGTAAAAATAAATTCTTCTAAACAGACCTTTGGCACAAGAAAAACAGACAAACCAGTAAATGAGTGTGCTGTGGAGTGTTTTCAGAGACACAGCCACAACAATAGGTGTTCTAAAGCATTGCTGAATTTTAACCAAATAATCATTTATCTTCCCCGTGTTTCATTTTCACAGGCTATTCTTGTAATTTGCTGTCTGAATTAGAAATTAGGGTGTAAGTGCAAAAAGGAAAACAAAATGCATTTTCATTTTGTGTAATAATCTTTTTCATGGTTGAGTATCTAGAAACTAACCTATAATGATAACACTTATTACAATTTCACCTAACAATTCCTCTCCCATACATTATGCAATAGATCATTCATATCATTGTAATTGAGTGCCTTTTTTTAATGAAGTCATTTTAAAGTGTTTAGCATTAAACATTTTTGTTACGCATGCATGTGAATTATGATTTAGAGCATCTTATCTTCAGCCTTCTGCATTTCTTACTACCAGCATGTTCTAACAGAGGGAAATGAAATTCTTGAAGGGGATACTGAGCATGTTGGTTTTGCTTACGATGTGCAGAGGAGTGGCTGGGTTGAAACTGCATGCTGAAAATACAATTGAGAAAGCTGTCAGTTATGGGGCTTTGAAAAAGCTGTGAGTTATGGGCATGAGTTAGCTTTTGCAGCACTGAACTGCAGATGTTGAAAACAGAATAAAGGACGAACCTGTTCTAAAGTAGTCTAAAAAACAGGTTAGGTTTTTTTACACTACTTTAAAACAGGTTCCTCTTTATTCTGTATTCATTAGGCTGAACAGGAGAATTGGTTTCTTAAATTGTTCAGGTCAACCTAAGAGAGATTTACAGGCCTAGCATTTAATTTATGGGACTGAGCTGGGTGGAGAAAGGAGAATGATATTAATAATAATAATCTCAAGCTGGTATCTTATGTTGAACTTCATTTTGCTAAGAGCTAAAACCCCTAAAAACATTATTACTAGTTTATAAAATTATCAAGACCAAAAACAAACCCAAGAGATCATAACTGGGGAAAAAAGCCCTCAACCCTCACAGACTTTAAAAGAATCCTCCTGTCCCCAACTCCTGCAAGGACTTTCCCAGCTCCCCCCGTCCAAGATTTGCCAACAAGATTTGGAAGACGAGGCACATTTAGGAGCTCATGTTTCAGTAAGAGTATCCTGGCACTCATTACCTGCTTGCTGTTCCATTTCAATGTGCCTTGGAGGTGCTTGACATGGTAAAGAACTGCTAGCACCACTTTGTGGCCAAATAATTTTTAACATATCTCAGCAGTTTTCTGGGGGGTGACAGACGTTGAATCACTTTTTCCTCGTTCTGCTCTTTCTGCTTGTTGATTTCATCAGCTCACTGTTAAATACACTGCTACAGCTATTTCTATTCATCATATGGTAATTGTCATAGCAGCTCACAACCCCTTGTGGTTTTATTAGTGCCCATTGCTTCTTTTGTAATTTGAGGGAATAATATGATTATATTGGTAGTTATACGGCAATGCAGTTCCTGAAGGTGGAAAGCCTTTCTAATATTCACAAGGACTAAATTATCAGTGTGCTGATGTATGCAATGAGTCAATGACAGGCAGATTTGGGGCTCAGAAAAAGTTCAGTTGTGGACAATATGCATATAAGAGAAGAAGCTAATTTATCACACATTCTGAAAAAGATACAAACTTTTATGTTTAATTGACTTATGATTTAAATGCTGCTTTATCTAATATATGGATCATGATCTGAAGTCAAATATATGCGTTTTAAGGTTTTCTAAGCTTAAGCCTAGAACATCCCAGTGAAAAAAACTTTTATACAGCTTCTCAGGTTTTAATTCAAAGTCCAAAAGTTTTATTGTATGGGCAAGAAAAGTCAATTTATCCCGCAATAATTGTTTAACAACAAGATAAATTTTTAGGTATTTCCTCATTTTTCCCCTCAGACTTGTGCTGAATATTTCAGAAGGCAGAAAATCTTCAAGACTTTTAATCAAAGCCACAATATTTTTAAATTCATCAGTTTTAACACTGTTGAAAAATACCTGTTTAATCAAGGAACCTAGAAAGGACTCATTTTCCTTGCCAAATGGAATAGTGAAAGCGAGTTTTTGAAAGACTTATTAGTGTGAGGAAAAGAATAGTGACAAGAGCTAAGGAGGCACATTCAATGTGTCTTTAATATGTCAGAGCCATTCACATGCATCTCCTGATAAATTTAAAAGTCAATGTAATACTCGGCTGTGTGTTCCTTTCAAGGAAAATGAGTAAGAAATATGTTAGTGCTGACTGGCAGAGTGTTATGAATTTAGCATGTTGAAGTCTGAAGAACAGAAGAAGCTAACTAAGATTTTCCACTGAGATTTTATGTCCTGTTGATAGAAAGCCTAGGCCTGTGTGTGTAGAAACATTTCCTTATAAATAGAAAGCTGAAAATTAAGTCGTTGCTAGCTGTTTTATAGAAAATTTAACCAAGTCTGAGGAATGTTTAAACAGCATAGCAAATGAGTTTAACCAAATTTAATACCCTCAGAGAGTGTGTAAGGTTGTAATGTTTGTGGAATGTTTTAAAATATAAATTACTATAATAAATTGGGGGTTTAAGCTTGTGTGAAGATTTAGAGTTGCCTTGTGTCGATATAAAGAGGGCAGAGTTTAATATCTGCTTTTAGGTCACCTAAAAGCTGCTGTTGGGCATCTTGTACCAAACTAATTTATGAATTTTGTTACAATGAAATACACTTACAAGGAGTAATTTCACTGTAAGTTGAGTCATTTTCTTATAATTAGTCTTACCTGCTGTAATTTTAATTTAAACATGTAATACACTGCAACAATTCAGAACTTTTGTCTTTCCATATTTTCTTCTACGCTCATTATGGACAGTTTTCTTTCCACTTGTTAGTACATGTGCATTTTTCATTCTTGCATAAAATATTTTTAATTATGATACAAATAAAAAATAATAGCAAAATGAGTTAGTTAAATAGGCAATCAGTTCCAGTTAACTAAATGTGCTTTCAAGTGGTGCAATGTAGACCAAAAACCTATACACAAACTTGTTCTGATTCAACAGAATCCATTTTAAAGCATCTTAGTTTTAAAGTACGTGGCTCAATTGTCAAAATATTTTTGATTCTATGGCTTGAAATTCTTAAGTGTGATCTTCCTTTTTTCCTTCTATCACTGCCACTAGAAAGGTCCATGATCAGATAAGGCAGAGATATTTTTTGAGTGGACTTGTGACTTGAGTGCTGTAGGATATCAGGGAACTTGTACAATGGAGAATGCCAAGGATGATGGCACAACCTGCTGGAAGGGAGGGTCATTTGACAGAAGTGATTACCAGACATCTCTTGGCAGAAATTCTATTACTGCAAGCAGCTATTATCTAGGCAATATTTTAATTTTTTTTTTATTAAATAGGTGGGCTGAAGGGCTGTTTGCCATGAGAGAGGTCTCATTATAAACAGGAGGTTTCTTGTCTTTGTTATTCTGATCATTTTTCCCTGCAGACACCTTAGTATCGGCTGTTCCTGCCTGTGAAACTGTGTTAAAGAAATAGAATGTCACTGCTGAAAACTCTTGTCATCAAAACCATGATTTGCTGGGAAGCCCCTCCTAGTAGAAATACTGGTTTAGATCATGATAACTTTCATGCCTATAACAATATACATTTTCCAGTGCTTATATTATTACCATGCAGTGTATTTACTTTGCTATGTGTAATTGACTAAAGTGGAATTTTTCCCACTAGGAATGGAGTTACAAAGTGGAACAATTGGAAGGTGAAGCATTTAGGATCTTGCTTTCAGAGGACTATACAGAAAAAGAACATCTAAAACTTTCAAATCAGAAAATCTGTCTGTTGCAAGAAGAAGTGTGCTTCCATATGGAAGAAAGGAAAGCCCTGCTGCAAGAGGCCAATGACTTTTTTCATGCTGCTGGAAAGGTTAGTAAAAGCCAAGTCTGAAATAATAACCTGACAATAAAACTATTAATGTGCTGGTGGATGTGGGCTTATGCAGTCAGTAGGCTAAACAAGTTGAAGTGGAAAATTACAAATCCAATTACCTTTTTTATATGACTTTTTGCCTTAAACTTCTATCCAAAATGGGAAATCCATTCAAATACGTGGGGTTTTTTTTGGTTGGTTGGTTGGTTGGTTGGTTGGTTTGTTTGTTTTGGTGGTGGTGTTCTTTTTTTTTTTCTTTTTCATTTAAGTATATTCAGTGCTTGATTTTTGAAATAAGGTATTTGGGAAATATTTATTTGCCAAGAGTTGAGCTTTAAGATTTTTTTTTTTCCTGTGGACACCAGAAACAGTATCTATAATTGCAGTGGTCTCCACAGGGTCTCATTATAATCAGTATTATTAATAATGCAATACCTTTTTTCCAAAATCTTTCAGTTAGAAGACTATTTAGAAAAGTTTATTTTTTAGGGTGTCCAAAGACCAAATGGTCTTCGTGTATTTTTTTTTCTGGTATTTTTTTTCAGATCATTCATAGAAGTTTTAAAACCAGATAATTTCCAAGGATAATTCCAACAACAGAAATATCGATAACATACATTTTCCTTTTTTCTTCAGGTACTTGATGGTCTTGAAAGTATTGAGAATTACCATAAAATCTCTGTTTCAGAAGGCTTACATTTACCTATATTGACACTGAAGTACAAGGAATTGCAGGAAGCAATTAAAGGCTGTACAGCAACTGCCATGCAAAAGGGACGAACTTTAGTTAATAAAGCAGATTCTCACAGGTATTAACATAAGTTTCTGATGAAACTAAAGTAATTAAATAATTTATTTTGAACATGTCTGTTTTACAAAAATTCTCACGATGAATATAAATTTAAGTAGTAAAGAACTTTATGTGTGAGGAGAGGGGGTTAAATCAAAACTTCAGGTCTTAATTGTATGAGGTAACTTCTTTGCAATCTGAAGTGGACTGTCTCAAGTATTCAAGTTCTGAATTGCTTCCCTGATATTACAGTTTAAGTTTTAAGGCCAGCCACTGTTTTGTAAATTGGTGAGGTTTTTTTCTCCCATTTAAACAACACCCTTAAGGAAAGGCTGATTTAGAATGTATATGACACTCTTTTTTCAACTACTGAAAAAACACTGAAATATTTCCAAGTCCAAAGGAAACATTCTTTTAAAAGTAGAACTGGTATGGCATATGTTTTCTCTTTTAAGGTCTTCCATTTGTCATTTTAGTTTCTAGATAGTATAGCTAGAGTAAAAAGTGAAATGAGATATTTCTCAGTGAATCAGGTTATGTGTCTTCTGAGAATTAATGTATCTGTCTTGTGAATCTACCTTAGGCACTGGAGACAAATGATTTGTTTGGAAATTTCATTTCTCTATTTTAATAATTATCAATTTTATTTGGATTCATTTTAATACTTCTGTTGGTTATTTTTCTTTTAATGGTAATAGTTTAAAATTCATAAATTACTCATCATACAAATCAACAGAATGAGTGGTTTTGGTTTTTTTAATCATAATCATCCTGTATGTGGAGCAAAAAAAAAGAGAAATAAATGACAGTTCTACTTTTCCATTTTAGCTCTTGGGTGGCAGGAATTCAGAAAATGATGGAGTATGTTCAAAAAAAAGTAGATCAATTAAACACCCAGTGTCCAGATTCTGAGGAACTCAATTTGAAGAAGCAACAATGGACTGCCTCACTTGAAGATCGTCTGAATAAGGTGCATCATAGAGTCATAGAATAGTTTGAGTTGAAAGGGACCTTAAAGAACATCTCATTCCAACCCCTCTGACATGGGCAAGGACACCTTCCACTAGACAACCTGACTCAAAGCCCCATCCAGCCTGGCCTTGGATGTTTCTAGGGACAAGGCAGCCACAGCCTCTCCCAGCAACCTGTGCCAGTGTCTTACCACCCTCATAGGGAAGGATTTCTTCCTTGTATCTAATCTGGACTTGCCTTGTTTCAGTTTGAAGCCATTATCCCTTGCTCTGTCTCTCATGCTCTTGAACTTTCTTATAGGCCCCTTTAAGTACAGAAAGGGTCTCCTACAAAGTCTTGACAAACTCTTCTGCTCTCCAGGCTGAACAACCCCAGCTCTCTCAGCCTGTCACCATAGGAGAGGTTCTCCAGCATCCTGATCATCTTTGTGATGATTACTATCATCATCATAGTACATCTTCTTAATGCATTCATCAACAGTGCATTGTATTTCCATAATTTAGCTATACTGAATATTGAAGTTGAATCAAATAATAGCAAGTTTTTTAGGGAGAGCTCAGTTGTAGTTAGAATGCTGAATACTCCTATCAACACAAAGGAATCAAAAGCTGTTCTGAAAAATTGAACCATTTCCACAAGAACATTTAACAGTGATGTTCAATTAAGCATGGATTTGCTTGGATAATGAGCTATTATAATTTGTTCTTTTGGAAAAGAAGTGAGCAATCAGTCCTGTGACCTGTAAGCAAGTTTATACTGCTTCTGTCTTCTATTTTATGTGGCTAAAGATAATAAAAGTGTGCCAAAACTGAGGGTTAATAAGCATGGTGACTGAACCGCAGCAAATTTTCAGAAAATCTGAAGGAGACTAGATTCTATTCACTATAAAAATTCCTCTTGTTAATGAAGGTATTGATGCATCAAGGACATGAGAGCCTTCTTTAAAGAGTTGAATGTCATATAGTACTATACATCCTTTAAATAATTTTTCAGAGGTGGAATACACAAACAGTTCTTAAATAGGTTTCCATGTGTAAATTCAAATTTAAAAAGTATAGTCTTTTAGCAAGGTTGATATGAAGGAAACCAGAAGTGTAGACCAAGAAAGTATCAAATTTAATGACTGAATAACTAAGTCTGCAATCTGATATTTTGTATTTGCATAATGTTTATAATGAACCATTCTCAATCAAATGTGAAGTCAATTTGCTACAAACTGGTCCTTTTCATACCACTTATGTGTATAGAAATGGTGTCACTATTGTGTTGTGAATTTTAACCTAAAAGTTAAATTATGAAGGCAATTTTTACTTAAAATATGACCTCAATTTGAACATAAGGTTTCAATTTGCTGTTTGTTCCAATCACTTTTTTCCCTGGCTTGCATTAGAGAACATTGTGTCATAACACAATTGTTCATTGCAGTGAAATGTGCTTATTGCTATATTGTTATCAAGCAGTACACTTTTCATCCCAACTCTTTAAAGCAAAGTATCCCAAAGAATCTGGTGCCAAATTCAATTGCCCCTCAGCCTCGTATAATAAAGTTTGAACCTCAATTGGGAGCTAGTTCTTAAGGAAAATGTTCGATGTAAATACACATATCTAATAATAACTATGTGTGTTGTGTCTAGCATCATCTGCCTGTGCTTTTCATAATCTGTTTTGTTATCACAGTGCATACATAATATCTTAGTAACAGTGGAAGGGACTTCTCTACATGTATCTGCACAAAATTAGGTCTCATGTCTTGTCAGAGAAGCTTTGAATGTACTTTCTGAAAAAAGCCTGGAGCAGAATCAAAATATTTCCACCAGGGCTATAATAGCAAGATTATATTGCAGTTGTGCCATATTGAAATTACAAGCCTCAAATATTAGGGTAAATAAAGTGAGAGCAAACAAGAAGGGGTTTTGATCTTGCCTGTTTGAAGGAATAGTAGAGCTTTCTTCCTCTATATTTTCATTCCTTTCTCTGACTATACGTGATATTAAAGCATAAGTTTTACCTTTTCTTAATTATTTCTCTCAGTCCCAACATTTGGGGTTAAGAGCGGGTGTTGGGGGGGGCGGGGGGGGGGGGGGNCCTTAGGCCCAGAAACATAATCTACTCACACCAACAGACAAATGTTAACTCATTTTTCCTATAAAAAATATATTACACTGGATTTATAATGTCTACTTTGTTAAATTAACCATGTGAATAATAATTTCAAATAAAGGTGTCGCAATCTATTAAAAAACTTGCCCCGATGCTCGCAGCTGGTATGGAGATTGGCTCGTATTTGAGTGAGTCAGAAAGAGTTTTGAACAAACACCTTGAACTGTCTAAACAAACAAAGGTAAGAAAACCTTTCAATAGTCTTAAGTGCTTTTAGATACAAATGCTTCCTGTATGAAGTTCTAAATAGGTGAGAGGCTGAGAGTTTCTTGTAAAGGAAATAGGTCTATGGTTTGTTTTAAAACTGTAGTTAATGAGCAAAACCACAGATAACATTACCGTCCTTAAATCACTGTTTTTCTCCACTGTCTCTATCTGATTGTGTTATTTGTTACTGCCTCAGGATCTTCGTACCAACTCTTGACAGGAAGACTCTTCAAATGTGGGTTGCTACTCCTACGTGAGGCAGCAGGTTTAATAATTATCTAGACAGCCAGAGTCAGAGAAAAACCTTCTTGTGGTTTATTATGCCAAATACAAGGGATGAACTGGCAGAAAAGAAAAAAGTAGTTGCCATTCAGAGAAACTGTAAAGATATCCGCTGGTCGTGTTGGGAGTGCAGCCATTTGACGGCAGCCCTGCAGCACTCAGCTCTGTAACACATGTGAGACTATTTTTAAGTCACATCCAGGGCCTTTCCCACACCCATAGCAGCCCTGCAGTATCTGGAAGTGGGTTAAAACTACTTGAAACCCTTCTATAGCCTTGGCATAGGTGCATATTTCAGCCTAAGCTGAACAATATGGCAGTGTGTATTTTAGGAGTATCCTATGTAATTTCAGTACTTAAAGTTCCATTACCCCTGGAGAGTTCTTTTTTATTTCAGGCAACAGTTTATGGGGTCCAAGGGATGGATCTGTACAGTACCTGTGGAAATAAAATTAAAACAATTTTGGCGAGCACATAGTAACAATATTAAAATCCCAGCAGATAAACAAGAAAATCTTTTTGTTCCTCAATACTTCGTAATAGTTTTAAGTGTTTTTTCTGCCAACATTTTGCATGACAGGGTGTTACTTTTGTTTGCTGCAGTGTCTACTTTACCCTGACAGATATATACTCTCTTGTAACTATACACCTCTTCTAACTATTCCTTATGGGGACTGTGATATACTAGCTTCAAAGTCACTATTTCAATAACTACACCTATCATTTTTGGGAAAGAAATAGATGTTTCTGTGATTTAATCTCCATTGTGAGCTCTTCTTCAAACAAGTAATTAAATTATACATAAGACAGAAATCCTAGTGAAAATTAGCAATGTGATATTAATGTTCACAAGTCCTTTCCAGTCATTATACATATTTTATTTCCTATGCTTCTACCTTCAAAGGAGACTTCATGTGAACTGAAAGCAGCTGAAGGAATCATCAAAAATATGGAAGAGTTGGAACCTGAGCAGGTGGCGGCTTTTTCTAGCAGAGCTGACTTTCTGAATAAAGAACTGAAAAAAATTGAAAAAAATATTAGTTCAAAGCTAGAAATCCTAGAAACTTATGTGGCCTTTTTACAGTCAGCTGTAGAGGTATGGATTACTTATTTATTTGCTGAGTAGACTGTAAAAATCTTACAACTGAAAAAGTTGCTTCCATTGTAGGAAGGATTGTAATTGATTAGGTTTTTCTCCTCTGCACATGTGCACTCTCGTTATATACATGATAAAATCCTTCCATATAGGTATTCTGAATATAAAATTTACTGATTTGCTTCATATAACTTTTAAAAATGTCCTATGATATGTCCATAGGGATCTTTGTTGCTCTCTTACACTATTTCCACTGACATGCTAATTCATATGATTGGATCTAAAAATGAAATAGTAAGTAACTCTAGCTCAAATCATAACTAGTTCAATACCAACATATTTTGGTAGCTCTGCTAGTAGTGTCCAGGACAGTTAATTTTCATTTTGATTTGGATTCCATTTTAAGATTCTATTGCATGGTAGCTGTTATTTAATATTTAGAAAGAAATTGAGGATGGAATAGAACCTATCAGATAAGATTAGCCATAGGATTTATTTATTGCATGATAAATTACAAAAAAAAAAAAGGTATTACATCTATATCTGATTATTGCTAGCTTCAGTTACTTCATATTAAGCAGATCAGTGAAAAACAGTGCATTGATATACTGGTACATAAAATCCATGTAATGATATGTGACAGAAATTGAGCTAATTGCTGCCACCTGTCTGCTTGCCATCTACTCATTGGCAAGTTATTTAAAACTATTTTATTATTTGGTGTTTCTAAATATTTTAGGGACTCATAGATCTTAAAATTAAGAGAAGATTCAGAGTGTGCTATTCTAATTTATCATATCTCTATAACTTCTGATTATAGCACCTCAAGTTTTGATTTGCTTTCTGATATTTATTTAATGTCTTTCTGTAGGTGAATGATGATATTAAAAATCTGAAGGAATTCTATAACTCAAAACCCTTACCAACAACTAGAGAGACTGAAAATAAAATTGCAATAGAGTCAGCTAATACTCAGTGGCAAAAGACTATAAAGAAGACTTTTTCCACCCAAAATATGGGTTGCTATTTTCTTAATTTAGTATATGTGGTGAGTATAATCTGATAAACCATACTGAATATTTTATACTTCCCTGTGATGAGGTCCAATCCTAGTTCTATGCCTGATGGTTTGTGTACCTAGTTTTGAAAGGGCTAATGCTGATAAATATTTTCAGAAGAAGAAAGTATGAGTACTTATGGTAATATAAAAAGTTTTGTGCTCAGAAATGACAGAGCCCTTAATGACCTAGTCCATGCATACAAATGTAATACATGCTCATATCTGGTTTTTATTCATGTTGGAAAGCAGCATATACACAAGTACAATATGAAGTTTATTTTACTTCCATTAAGAGGCAGGGAGTCTTTACTGACTGAGTGTATGAATTCTTCTAAAGAAATGGATGTTAGAGCTACTTCTTTGAAGATAATCTTTCCAAGCGTCTTTACATTCTGTCCAACAGCTACATTGCCTAGGCATCCCTGTTTAATTTTCCAACAACACTTCATGTGGTGATTGTTTGAGATGTGCAGTCGCTCCCTAAACTACACCTCCTAAAGTAATCCAGATTAATGAGGTCAGCCTGAATACCCAGCTGTTCTTTCTGCTTTTATAGGACAGACTGGGGAGCAGTTACACATTAGGCTGGGAAGGGGGAGGTGGTGTTGGTAAGCTACAGCAGGATGCAAGGTGAATTGGAAAACCAGCTGAAGGAAAGTGCTCAGGCTGTCAGCGGCTGCAAGTGTGTGTCCCTGCTGGATGCAGCCAAGCAAAGGCAAGACAGAGTAACAGCAGTCACTTAAAATCTTGACACAGACAGTATCTCCCTAAACACCTGGGTATATGTTGTCACCATATTTCTACTACTCTGTTCCCATGATATTCCAAGATTGTAGCTTTTAAATATCTGGAAGATATGGATCATACTAGTAAACTAAAACAACTTCTCTTAGGAAAAACATATAATTAAATGGGAAAACCAGAAACATTAAAGTGAGCATTACCCAGTTTTCTGTATTTCTCATAGAGGTTCTACTGAAAAGAGGAAAAAATACCAAATATTTAAATACTAAACACTTTAGCCCTCCTGTGCTTCAGTGTGGCTTTGTTTATCAACACAAAGGACGGGTATTTTCTTTACCTACTTTGTTTTCCAGTTGCTATTTATTCTCCAAAAGCCCATCTTGGGTAGTTCTGTTTAGTCAGAAATTCTTTTTTGTTGCCTGAGTGTGAAACAAACATCAGATGGCAATAATTCAGTCATTACTGACTATGTTTTAAACTCCAGCTTTATATATGTCCTCAGTTTACAAATTCTGTCGATCCATGCCTATTTCTAGACAATATTAAGGGAAAAGTGCATTTTAAAGTATAATTTTTTTTAAAGTTACACTAGAATAGCTGAGGTTTTATTATGTTTTGTTTAAAATTGATGTTTTAATTGTATGTTATAAAAATGTGTGGAAAAAATGTGTCTGTTTATTTGCCAGGTAAATCAGAGTTTAATATTAGAAGTAGAAAAATCAATAAAAGTAACAGAAGATATCATTATGAATCTGAATAAAGAAAGGAAAGAACTGTCTGATCTTTGGGCAATCTGGAATTTTAAAATTACTCAACTAAAACCCATCAAGCAACAGTGCCAAATATTTAAAGAACAACTAAAAATCGTAAGTAAAAGAGCTGGGAAGAAAGCAAATGTGGCAAATATTTCTAGATTGTTATTAGCTTGTCTATGACTCTCATCAACTATTATAGGTACTATTTAATAAAGAGTGGTGATTGGTAAGATAAGATTCTTGTCCAGTCTGTTCTGTCAATCAGTCATCAGGAACCATGAAATGTTTTTTGATCTTTTTTCCCTTACTCAAATGCATATAAGTCCGAGTCTCCACTTTGAATGCTAAGTTGTAATGAAATTTAATCAATGCTTTACCAGCAGTGGTTTTTTAATTCTTTTTTAAAGCACCATTTTTTTGAGACTGAACAGTTGCTAAACCAAACTGTGCCCTAATAGTTACTAAACAGAAGTCCGACCACATACAGAAAGAGGATTGAAACCTTCTTGGCACAGGGAGAGTGTGCCAAGTTACTTAAAAGAGTTACTTAAAAGAAGCACTAGCTAGGTTAGAAGCAGAACCAGAAACACCAGCTAGGCTTGTAGCTGCTGCCTCTCTAGTGCAACTCAGCAGTACACCAGCCCATCTCTTACCACAGAAATAGTGTGTCTGTGGGTCTTGCAGTCCTGGAGTCTGAGCTGTTTCTTCCTGCTGTCTTAAAGATAGCTTATCATCCTTGTCACTCAGAAGGTTTGAGACAGAGAGGCTTTACTGACAGCATTTGGATGTTTGAGGAAGACTTTTGTTACAAATTTAGGTTTGACTTCAAATTTGGAGGTTTTTTAAATTTATTGCAGTTAGAAGTCCTGAACTTTCTGATTCTCTTTTAGACTACCCGTGGATTAGAGATTCTTCAAGAGGCCCTCCAGCTTGCAGTACCAATTGACCTTGGAAGTGACCTTTTAATTGTTTTGGAACTACAGAAAAAGCTGAACCAAATGAAACCACACTATGAGGTGAGAAACCAAGCTAGTGGAGTGAAAGGTGCATCTCTTTTTGGTCCCATAATGATTCACATCCTCATTGACACCAGACACTCAGTCTGGGGTTGAAGTGTTTTATGTTTTACATCAGTTTTCCAGGAGGAGGTGTTTGTGTGTGTTTATAAGGCAGGAGTGAAACAAGGATTTTGTTTTCAGTGTCCAGATAATGTCTTGTGTGCTGTTAGCTCTATATTCAAGTGACACACAAGCACTGGGGTGGTGGAAGTGCCAGGAGAGCATCAGCTCCGTGCTTTTGAATTTAGAGCAGGTCAGAGGCTGAGGTACATTGCAGTGACCTTTCTACCTCCTGTGAATACTGTGTCTTAGTTTGAGCCATTCACTCTGCCATTGCCCTTTAATTATGCTTGGCTTGTTTTCATGCAGGGCTGGGTAATAGCTGAGATTCGTGCCTACCAAAAAGTACAGAATGTAGTGTTTTAAAGTGCAGGGCATTGACTTCTCCCCAAGGCAATGTACCATTTTTAGGTGGTTATTTCACCAAATGTAAAGGAAAAATTGCAATTACGTTTGTGCAAATTGAGTAACTTCTGTGATTTTTGTTAGCAACTGAATGCTGAGCTTGAGTACCTGATAAAATTATTGGACTTGCCCAGCCAAAAAGGATTTACTGTGAAAGAGAATTCTGAGAGAATAAGTGAGCTTATTCATTTCCATCAAACAGTAAAGGATGCAATGACAGAATATGATGAGATTTTCAGCAAGACAGTCAAATTCCATCACATTAAAAAAGAAGTGAGTATAACATTTTAAAATATACATTCTCCCCATTGTAGTAAAACTCTCTTTGGCTTTGGTTCCTGTTGCTTTTCTTTCCTTTTCCCCAAAGAAATAAGGTTAATCAGCCTGGTGATCAAAATTAAAATCTTGGATGTAAAATTGCATGAATAGGTAGAATTTAAAACTCAGATCTGAACCCACTTTTAATCACTTAAATGCAAGGGTAAGGAAAAAAAAATCAGTTATTTTTAACAGATACTGATTTTCATTTTTGTATATTTCAGCTGGAATGTCTATCAAAATCAGGAGAACTGGATATTCCTGAAATATATGGGGACCCTGAAAATGTGCACCAGGCTAAAGCCTACCTTGTGAATTCTCAGGAGAAACATGCACATATTAGACAGCTGTATACTCTACTTATTACCCAGGGAGTGGATATCTTGTCTGCAGTGCAGCAACCTGTGAGTGTAAGTAGAATGATTTATGAAATCAAGGATAAATATGAAAGATTATTGGATTTATCTGGTTGAATTTCAGATGTGCAAATATGTATTACTACTCTAAGAAAAATACAGAGAGAGCCTTAAGGAAATTCAACTTAAAATATCATTGCTTGAAAAAAAAAATCATAATTTACTTTAGTATGTTTTGTCAATTTCAAGGCCCTGATGGCAATTTCTTGAATCTCGGCATTATAATCCTGCTGCTTTGTAAAGGCTGCTTTGCAAATTTATTCTCCTTTACAGAAAGGATAACAGAAGAACAAAAGAGAAAATGTAATAACAATATTACATTATTAGTGGATTCAAGACTGATTTGCGTGACAGGATGGATATCATTTTAGAAAGGAATTATTTATTCAGGGAAGAATTTTCATTGCCCTGTATTCATTCACTTATTAAGAAAGCAAGGTTTTCCTGTGACTTGGCTAGATTATTTATACTGGCAGTCTGCTCCTGTGACACCATAAATTGATGGATGGCAGAAAGGAGCTATTCTCCGGGTGGCAAAGGACTGGGGTAGGTCACTCCCTCTTTGCTCAGAGAAGATACCATGTTGGGGTTGTTGCTTTGACCCAAAACTACTCCCCAGACTACCAGTGAATGAAGCTGCTGTGCTTTGCTGTCCTTCCAGTGGAGGTTTAATATCTTACTCTAGCCCATTGTGGCTAACCGTGCACATTCTGCCTCAATGATTTTCATTTTGGATTGCAGTACATTTTCTAAGACTGATACATTTCTTTGACTCTTTCCTCATTAGAATTTCTTGAATGTTTCTGTAAAGAATCTGAAGCAAGAACTTGCTAGATTTGAGTGTGATAGCATAAACTGGAGCTCCAGAGCTGACAAGTATGAGGAAGAACTGTCACAGTATTTCCAACACTGCGCCACTCAAGAGGATATAAATGAGGTAAATGGGATATATCCCAACACATTGAATGACTGTTAAAAGAGCTGTTGTGTTCTATAATGTACATTACTGTTTACCATTCCCCTAAATGCTTCACATGTATACACAAAAACAGACTTTCATTTTAGCAGCAACCTTGGATCTACGCAGCAGCAACAGTAATCTCTCATGGCTCTGCTGTTCAGGATTCTATCAAGCTGTTGGGCTGGCAATAAAATGCTTTCACTGTACCAAGAGAACTGGAAATAGAGCAGCTATATTTTATTTGGCTTTCAGCTCAGTCAGCTTCATCTGAAACACGAGCCTTCATAATTTTTTCTTATGAAGCTAATGTTTCAAACAAAAGCAGAATTTGTACATATTGCAGTTGTCAGGCCGTTGAAAATAACTTTCAGTGTTTCAATGAAAAGCTCAGAATAATCTAGTACTAACATTTTTTCAGAAACAAAAGATATGATACTTGAAAAACTACAAAGAAGAAAGGAAATGTTCATTGGCACAAGAGATTAGCCCAAAGCATTATGGAATTTAGTTTAGGAGTAATTACTCAGGTAATATGATTATCAATGTAACATCATGCTTGGTAGGCCAAATACAAATGAATTCACAAATTAGCAAGCTACATTTCTTAGATGTCTCCACAAAAATTAATTTAGAAAAAACTTTCCAAAGAGCAAACTTTCCCAGAGTGATCCATTAAAGTAAGAGGCTGACGGGCTCTATACTTGATGTTCTGTAGATTGTACTCCTCTGCATCTGTGAAGTACAGAAGGTGGATTTGGAGTTGGAAGGATTTCACATTAATGTTCCCTGTAGCATGAAGCATATGTAATAAAAAAACAGGACACTGAAAGCTATATATTCTTTTTATCTTTTGCTAAGTAAATCCACACAACAGAGACTGTATTTTCTGAAAATCACCAAAGAAGAGGTGACTGAGATTTTTGTCCCAACTATTTTTAATGGGAAAATTATTGTTTGGGTTTCTTTTCTTTTAAAAAGTATTTTGTGTTTTTGTGAAAAGATAATTTGAAATTGAAAAAAATGTTTTCATAAAGAAGGTTTCTTTGAATATGAGTACACTTCTAATTGTAAGCTGAGGGTGTTTCACATTGGTCTTTTGTAACTCCTTGTCTGATGGTAAGACAGGAAGAGGAGGTGGTCAGGAGAAGCACTCTAGCAGAGGAAACCATGCTGTAGAAGAGAATGAAGCATGAAGTATCTAAACAAGAAATACCAATATACTTCACAGTGTCATGGCAAAATCAGAGTATTTGAGGTTTGAAAAAAAGTGTTGTAGGTTTTCACTGAAAACCCTTCAAATTTGCTGCAGAAAACGAGTCTGGAAGTAAGGCTGGCCATATTCACACACACTGTTAAATAAAAGAATCTCTTGTTTCTGTCCTTTGGTTCTGGGACCAAATGTGACTCCCTTCTAAGAATTATTTTTATATTTTTATTGCTTGTTAGACTACAAGGGAAAGTAGGAAGTAGAGGAAAAAGCCAATCTTCTGTCTCTCAAATTTAAGTAAAAGGTCACAGCAGAGGTGGATAACTCACCTATATGGCAAAATGTATCTTTTGTCTTCTGATGGTTATTGGATACTCTCTGTAAAATAACTGTATAGCAATTACAGTAATTACAGTTATAGCAAAAAGTGTTCACTATTGGGGTTTTTAAATTTATTTTTCTGTTTCAGTTGGGAAAGCTATGCTGATTGGTTAAGTTAAAACCTGTCATCCCCAAGTCTAATTAAATCTTGTACATAAACTAACTGAAATATATCAATTTGGCATGTGGATACCTTTTTCTTTAGGTTCCTTTTGTATTATAGTTTAGCATAGAAGATGAAGATATTTCCTAAACAAATATTTGGCTAATGTACCTGTGTATGCATTAATATACTGCCATTTTCTTTTTTTTCTTTTTTCTTTTTTCTTTTTTTTTTTTTTCTGTTAAGTATTTGTAACTAATTCTGTTTAGGGATCAAGAAACCAGACATCAGAATACTTCAAGAATATTTTTTATGAGTATTACCTTCAGTATTTTAAATTTTGTCAATTTTATCATCAAGAATTGAATATTGCTAGTATGTAACAGACCTGTCTAACAATTTATTTACCATCTACTGTGTCTAAGCAAATAAATATTTCATGTGCCAGCAGCAAGCAGCAGCTGTTCATGGCTATCACAAAGTAAACAGCCAACCAGATAATTTAGTAGTGATTTACCAGTTTACAGAGCAAACTTTAAAGCTGACTAAAAATATTTGGGATTGTGCTGTAAATACTTGCATTAGTTTATGTTTGATGTGGTTAATTTAAGTGTGTAAACAGAGCATGTGAATTAGGGCTTAGGTCTCAGTGGTGTTTGAAGAGATCCTTAGGGGACTTAGCAAGTTCCCTGTGTTTGTAATGTACTAATGCTTCTATAAGGAACAAGGGAACAAATACTGAAATGTATAGACAAGAATATTTAGTATGAATTTTGAAACGGCCTTGGAGGGGAGAAAATGCATGCCTTTTCTGTGCCTTCTCTAATTTAAGGAGAATTTGAAAAGGCAAAAATAAGTATTTATTTCCTCAACATTGTCTTGGTTTGGAAAGACAGGTATCTGCCAGGGAAAGCTGTGTTTCCCTTAGAATGGAGAATGTAAACCCCTCACCCCCACCAAATTATAATTTTGCAATTAAGGGCTTTCAGGCAAAGATTTGGGAATAGGAACAACAGTTCTTTACTAGGAATATTAACAATACAAATGTAGTAGAAAACAAAACCAAACAAACAAACCAGCAAACAAACAAACTACAATTTTGGAAAACCCTGACAGAGTCAGAGCTACAACCTGACACCCTGTTGGTCAGGGTGTTGGAAGCAGTAACACCTTTGAGAAATATGAGGAAAGCTCATCTTTGGTATCTGTGTTTGCTAGCTGGGGCTTCTTGTTCCACGAGGTAGTTTGGGTAGCAGCCTGTGAAGAGCCACACCTCCGCTGTGTTACACTCATTTGTGAGCTGAGCCTCAGGTGCACTGGTAGGTATACTGGATATAGGAATGCTGCACTGGATCTGTTCAGGGAGATAGTTAATCACACGTGATAGCTTTTGCAATGTAAAAGCCCTTTTTTTAGGTGATCACTTTAGTAATTACATCTATGAATGTCCACATAAAACTTGAAACAGAAGAGCAGCAGGTCCTGAAGTAGGCTCACAGCTCTTCCCAGTCATCTCATTTCTTCTTCACCTTCTCGTTATTTATACACTTACGGAAAGATATGACTGCAAATGTGGATTTTATTACCATAAATGGTAATGAGCTATCTTTATTCACAGGTCAGTAGGAACTGATAAGGAGCCTCATTTTTCACCTTGTAATTTGTTCAGATGGTTGATTGTTGCCCAGGAATAAAGCAGTCATTAATGACTTGAAAAGCACTTTTTTTTTTTTTTCACTTTTTGTTCGACTGTTTCTTAATCTTTGTTACTTTGAAAATCTGTTTTCAGCAACTTGATTTTATGGGATATTTTGATTATTGATGCTACAAAAAGTTTTGTATATGAATAGAAAAGGAAAGTTGAGGGATTAACAACATTGAAGTTCCTTCTAGAGTAGTTCATAGCAATCAAAGCATTTACTGGAATGGTAGTATTTACAAAAAATGTTTAAAGCATTTCATAACTTGTTTTTTTTTTTCATTAATTTTGTGGTCCTGTGACAAATTGAAGCAATTGGTACTTAAACCCTTCTCCACTATCATTCTCCACCCATGACAGGGCAACTATAGTTAGGAACAGCTGCCTGATTAAAGACTATGACACAATAGACAAGGTACAAAGTTCCATTAAGGCAGTGGGCTGAAGTCACTGAAGCATATTTGGATGCATAGTCCCTTCAGTATTTCTCATTTAATCTTGCAGAACAGAGATATGTTTAGATTTCTAAAAATTCGAAGCCACGCACTGTCCTTGGTACAATTGCTGATGATAACAGGGGTTGTGCAAATGCAGGCTGATGTACAAGTCAGAGCTGAATCTGGTTTTTCCACTGAGGCTAAAAGAGAAGAGTGACAGCAGCTGCAGACCTTTGACACACGAGCCATCATATCTGAAACAAGGAGATCTAATTTCACATACTGCTATGAGGAGAGCCTCTGGCCTTATGAATTATCACTACTAGTCTGTATGTGCACAAGGAGCAAAATAAACCAAAAAGAAATTCTTGTTCATCTTTTCTTTCCCACAAACTTGAAGCAGCAAATAAGACTTTTGTGTTCTGAATAAAAAATATTGTTTTGCAGAAGTGATTATATTAACAGAGGGCTTTTAGGCAGACTTTATTATTGTGTGTACTTAGGTGGGATAAAGAGCTTAAACTAATTGGAGATCACAGGGCCAGTGATCGAATTCTCTTCCTTTCCATTACACTGAGTGAGCACCATCTGTTTATTCACTGCTGAAATAATGTGGCAACATCCCACTAGATGAAATGAAAATGAAAAATATATCCCTTGACGGATTAACATTAGTATATAATAATAATAATAATGATTGATTGTTAGCTGTTCCAATAACAGTAGCTGCAAAATAAGCCTTCATTACTCCCTGGATTCTTTGGCAGGAAGGAGGAGGGGAGCAGAGTGAAGTCTGTGGGATTTTTTAATATTAAAAATGCTTCAAATACATATTTAGATATCCAATTGTGGATGTGACCTGAACTTGTTAACACTAATTAAGTAAGTTCTTTTTGTTTGTGTGTCTGGAGTAACAGATCCTAAAGCATTAGAACTTCTGCTTTTCTTTAGATCAGTGTCTTTAAATAAATATACTTTTATGTAATTTATTTATTACTATTATTATGCATTACCCTAAAAGCAAAATATTATCTACCTAAAGGATCTGAAATTCTTAAAATCAATAGTTTGGTCATTTTTATATTCTTCTGTTTCAAATGTTCTGAATTAATTACAAATAATTTGAAAATGTGATCATGGAATTGCAAGGTAATTAAAGTACTACTGATTTTAAGCAGGTTTTATACTTGTCTGATCTGTTGCTTAAAGAAATGAAAAAGTAACAGTCATATCTGAAAGGAGTTCTTAAAGTTGTAAATAAAATTGGAAGTTGCATACCTTTCAGAGAAAAAAAATAAGGAAAACTGTGTTTAAAAATTTCATATGCCTTTAATGGTTTATCTAAATGGTTTTGGTATGCTTATTTATGTAAAATTAATAATGAAAAAAATGACATAGGTTTATTAAAGGCCCACCCATAAGATAATTTTAAAGGAAACATAATTGTCACTTTAAAACAAAAGATAAAAATATAACAACCCTAGAATATAACTAGCTTCCATGGTAAATAAACACTGTGCTTAAAATTATGTTCATTATATATGGCTTTCTTTTTGATATGTATAAAATTCTTTCTGGTAATTTGGCAATGCATCTGATCCATATGTGTGTAAATGAAATTGCAGCTTTCTAGAGCTCATCAGTGTACTTCCTATATTTCTGGCACTTTATAAAATTTTCTATAGAATAAAAAAAAGTAGCTATAGTCCTTCTAATTAAAAAAAAGAGTTTTCAAACAAATTTAATATGACTAGATTTAATAGTAGGTAGCTGGTATAACTTCATCTGAAAAGTCTTGAAAGGCATGGATACTTCATAATTGGACCTACTAGTTCATTTTAATTTCTATTATTGTAAGAATAATTTAGCCTAATGTTGGGCTTGCTGCACCAAGTCAGTGCTGACTGGTGAAAGTATTCTCACACAGTACCTCTAGCAGTAGTTAGGGGAGGCTTTCTGTATCTGTTAGGCAGGATCTTTCTGCTGCCACAGGCAGAGCACAGTTATTTGAAACTCAGGTGGCCATACAGTCTGCATCTTGATCCTGCAAAGAGCTGTATTCCTCTTTGTATGCTGTGAGTAATTGAACTAAGATGTTTGGACTTGCACAGTGAATACAATTACATCCATGTCATTTTATAACTTCTTTTCAGAAGCGGGACTTTTGAAAAAGGGATGAGGAATGGGACATTTGCATGGCTACTGTTTCTACTAAATGGACTAAAGTATGTGAAGGGCATCTACCTCTAGTTAAAAGCAGTGGAATCTCCTGGACAGGATTTTTTCATAGATTGTCTGAGCAATAACTTCATCCCTTGTTTCAATACTTTTTTTGCCCCAGTTATTCAGAATACAAAAATGTTGATTTAGCAAGATTATAAGTTTCCACTCCTGTAAAGGAATTCTGATGAACTAAGGATGCTTTATGAGATGGCATAGTATTACTATTTTCTGTATTAAATTTTCAGTGTTTAAATTGTCCATTAAACAACTCTTGAAAAAACCTAAATTGATATGTGCTGATTTCTTTTTTTTTTTCACTAAAATATGTTTACAAATATATTGCAGCTCAGAGAATCATTTAAGGATCTCAAAAAGAAATTCAACAATTTGAAGTTTAACTATATGAAGAAAACTGAAAAAGCTCGAAATATGAAAGTACTTAAAATACAGATTCAGCAAGTTGATACATATGCAGAGAAGCTACAGGTAATAGAAATTGTGGGTTTAATAAAGGCTTCACCAGTTGAATTACTTGGGCTATGCCAAACACATCACAGGAAATTAGCATGTTACAAAATTTATAATGCATTTTCCTCCTAGTTTTCACATTATATCCTCCCTGTTTGTCATTGACTGAGACATTTGCCTCTATTGTATGACCTAGTCTTCTCCTTAAAGAAAGCCAAAATAATCACGTCTTGAGTCAAGATACTCTCTTGTCTTTCTGATTTCATCATGTAAGATTAACTTTTTTCTTCAGAGCCTTTGGCTGTATTCATTGCCTGGAGTTGATCATGCCCATTTGCACCTTAGAACCCTGCTAGCCTCACCCATTCTTTGCAATCACCACAAACTCTTCCCTCAATGGCCTTTTTTTAGTTGCAACTCATGCATGCCCATGTTTTATTACTACAGATACTTGTTTATTTTTAAGCTGAAAAATGTTAGCTCAATTATACCTTTGATAAATATAATTTATATGAATTTTAATCAGCTTTGCAGAGGCCCCCCAGTTTCCTTTGATTTTTGAAAAAGCAGCTTGTAATTTTTAAAACGTAAGACAAGAAATATGTTTTTATTGTTTCCCCCTGCTTTTTTATATTAAATTTCTAAAAATAGAAACATTTTGTTAGGGTATTTAACATTGCTATGTCTTTTAAATAGATTCTTAAAAAGAAGATGGATAATTTAGAGAATAAAGTCACTGACCCTTTTGCAAATGAACCTAATCCTAAAGTTCAAGTTCTCTTGGGCTCAATCAGTGACTTACAAAAACAGCTGAATGATTTTAAGACAGTTGTGGAAGATTACAAGCAAAACCTGGATCTCATGGAGCATCTGCAACAGATGATGAAAGAGGTACTGGTAAACCTGACATCCCCACTGTGCTGTAATAATGATCCAGGACAGGGATAGATAAATGCATTTTAACTGCCTTAAGGTTAATCTGTATTTACCAAAAGTAATAAATCAGTAAAAAAGTTATTTTTTTATTGTTTCTTTCTAAATTTGCAGTGAAAGGGGGAAATAAATGTGCAATTCATGCAGCTGGGGTCTCCACTTCCATATGACCATATAACTTGCACAGTCAATCAGCATGTCTATGATCATACTTATGAGCTCATTTTCTCTAAGTAAGCTCTGAGGCAACGCAGAAAGTGCCACAAAGTCCTCTTTGATAGCCATGAAATTATGAGAGGCAGGTTATCACAGGACCCACTGTGGTTTATGTAATGATGGAACTGAAATGTAAAGTACTCAGTTCCTCAATAGAATAATATATCTTTTTAGTAGACTAAATTTTTAAATATATCTATAATTTTTTTCTGAACTGCAGTCTTTCTTATTGGACACTTCTGTAACTTTATTTTAATGTGTCTGAGGGCTGTCTCATGTATTGTCTTTTTTTAAAAGAAAAAAGTTTGTAACAGTATTTTCCCCTTTTGCTGTATTATGTTGGTGCTCTTGCCATGAGACAAGCTCATTCTGGTCATTACTGTTCATTTTTAGAAATAACATTGTTCTTATTTCCAAAGGGATCTAAGTGTGTGACAAATTCCCTTAATGATGAATCACAATACTGAAGTTTTGTTTAAGAGAGATTTTCAGTGTCTAGTGACCTGATCAATGTGTTTTTGCATATACCATTAGAAAAGTGATTTGTTAACATTTGTTGAACATTTACATTTTCAAACTCCCCACTTACTTAACAGAAATAAATTATTTCCTGAAGCTAAAATTTAAGACTGCCTTTTATTTTTTTAAACTCAGTGTAAAGTATCACCTTTTACTCAAAATTTTTCTTTCAGCAAATAGGCACAGTCTTAAATGCAGATTTCAACAGTGACTAAAAATGGTGATTTTTAGCCATTTGCTGTACTTATGCAATACTGATGGTTCTGAGTGAACACCAGATTGTGTCCTGTTCTGAGTATTGTTAACCAAAAGTGTTTCTTATGAGTGTGTCCTAAAGCCCATTTTTATCAGTAGAAAGATTCCTGGTGACTTTAGTAGTTGCTGAGACCAAAAACCCTGTCTGCTAGTAAATTAAATTTAAAGAACCCTTCTTCCCTTACAAAGCTATAACTGAGGTCATAATGTGAAGTTTTTGAAATTAGTCAATTGATATACAAAGTGGAAAGAACTCAGAAATAAAACATATCTTTGCAGAACCATTAAATAATAACCTCACCATGCTTGTAAGATGAGTGTGGTCCTAGTGTTTAATGAAAAATTGACAGCTATTAATGCTTGAAGCACCATTAGGAATAAATGTTTCTCAGGTTAAATTAAAGTCAGAATATTTAAGACATATTTTATGACACTGATTATGGAAAATCTAAGAATAATCCAGTCTATTCTACAACAGCTTGAACTGCAGATAATAATTCATTATAATGCGGGTTTTTTATCCCCCAGTGTCAATTTTGGTTTGAAGATGTGAGTGCAACAGTGATTAGAGTTGGCAACTACTCTGCAGAATGCAAAACAAAAGAAGCAATAGAGAGTCTCTATAAGCAATTCAATAAGTTTATTGAACCTGCAGTGCCTCAACAAGAAGAAAAAATTCAGCAGATTATGGACCTTGCTAGACAGTTATATGGTGAGGACATATTTGGTAATGTACTGTGGGGACAAAATGTGGTAACTTGGGATGGAAGGAAGCAGACTCCTAGACTTGTTCATTTAAGAAGAAAATCTAAATGGTGACTTTTAAAAAATAAATGTTGTTTCAAAGTATTGATTGGAAGGGGTGAAGGATTTCAGAGCAAATATTTACAAAGAGTGAAAGTATGAAAATACTCAGCCATCTGATATTTGCTTCGTTTTCTGTATACAGCCTGAGTTCACCTTGAAATCAAAATGTCCTTGCAATATTCATAAGTTTGGAGTTAAGATTTCGTGGCTTAAGCTCTCTCGTAACAGGCAAGCCTTTGAAGCCTGAGGCTATTATAATGATATACCTCAGTGCTGAATTAGTTTTTTACATTATTACTGTGAATTACTGGTAGGATTTGATTGCCAAATTTTTATTAGCAAATAATATAGACCGCTATTTCAATATTGTATTTGCAATTGTATTGGTTTGGAACATTGATGATCAAAAAAAAATGAAGTAAAAAAATTTTGCTCTTTTTTTCCTACTTGTAATTTTAATATACTTTTTAAAGTTATTTTGTCCAGAGATAAGGTGACAATCCAATGCAGAGATTTTGTGTAGCCTGTCAATTTAAGTAGTAAAGCTAAAAAAATTCAAGTCAAACTGAGTTTTTAAATTACCTCTTAATTTATTGGAAATAATTAAAGCAGAGATAATTTCTTTTTTTTCTCTCTCCTTTTTAATTTTTTAAGCCTTCTCAATGCTTTAAGCATTCCTATCTGCAGGAAAGGAGATGACCGAATGGATTTTTGACAACAGCTGATTAGGAACACCAGGGGAAAGACACCAAGTGTCCTTTAAATCATTACATGAGAAAAAAGCTGCTCCATCCTGCCTTTGTTTTGTATTTCTTATAACAGGGACCTAAATGTCTCCTAGTTGTATAATGTGGCAATGAGTTAAGGGGACACTTAGGTCAGCATCGTTTAAAGCAGTATTATTGACCAGAGAGAAGACCTGCAGAAACTATGGGCACTCATCTCAAGTAAGCTAGTACAAGCTGGGAAAGCACATTACTGTGAATGACAGAATTTCTCTGGCAAAACAGAACACAGAAAAATTGTGTTTATTGTAGTACCTTGAGGTAACAAATTACATGGATTGGTAAATGTCTGTTTGAGGCATTCTGTTCTACTTTCATGCTGTTTTGCCTTTGTAGGTATTGAAGAAGGAAAGAAGTATGTTGAAAAAACTGTATTAAAGTATGAAGAAATCATGAATTCTGTTGATGGGTTGTGTAGATCTCTTAGAGAACTTAAGGAGACAAAGGTATGGTTTTTTTAAACTGGAGAATGTATTGCACTGAATCGATTTATCTTGTTTAGTGTCTGAATCAGTGCTTTTAGCTGAGGATCATCTATGAATCAGCATGATTCATACAGTATCATCAGCATGAATTACTTCTTAATTGTTCACTTTTCTGTTACTTTAGGTAATGATTGTAATGTATTGTAATCAATGAAGTACTACTTGTTTGGACACTAAATATTTCTTCGAAGTTTCTTTTTCTTTGCTTCTTTCAGAACTGTTACTTCTTTCAAGAAACCTTTGGGAGAAAATGTCAAATTTTCTTTGAGTATCTCGACAAATACTTTTTTAAAAATATATTTCTTCTTCCTTTGATATTGTGATATAGGAAACTGCCAGCCAACCTCACTTGGCTTCCATTTCAAAAACACATCCTGAAAAACAAGTTGTGTTAAAGACAAAGTAATTTGAGTTGGAAAAACCTTGCTTTTACATTAATATTTAAGACAACAGATTTTTTAATTTCATATTCTGATAAACTGCTGTAGGTGTAATTAAATGTAACATAGTAACTGAGGAGGAATTATGGAAGACAGGTTATAGAGGTATATAACTAAGACTCTGTCTATTCCACCTCCCTCCATTCTCAAAGTAATATCTGAAAAATCTCCTGCATGCAGCAGCGCTCATGAGTTATCTTCTGTGAAGGTGGAAAAATTAAATCTTTAAATATCCTGGTTTTGTTGGTACTGAATGTTGTTTTACTTCTCTTTGATGAAATTATACTATAAAACTGACACTCAAATTGTCCATTAATACACTTTAAAGAGGTAAGAGATGCCAAAAATATAAATGAATTCCAAAGGTCATTAGGTGAATGGAAAGAGTGCTTTGTCTTGCTCTGTGATCATATAGAAGCTTCAACATAAATGCCCATTTGCCTTCCCGTTTGTGTATTTCATAAACACTATTGTGTGCAGGACAGTAGTCCCAGTCCTCTGTCAGAAGAGGGCTATGATCTTTTCAAGACAAGAGGAATTTCAAATTAATTTTACTACATTATTTTGACTAATTTCCATAAAATCGTTGATTTTTTTTTTTTACAATATAGTTCTGCAAGTATTTTAAATGTAAAGGGTTTTTTTGAATATTATGTCATATTCTGAGATATAAAAACTAATATTCTTATTGAACATTTCTAGAATATATCAATAGTCAATGTCTGTATTTTATAAGGAATAAATAATTCAACAAACTATCTATACAGACATGTGCCATCTGTATGGAATGCCATGACTATAAATTGAGTTTCACTTCCTGTTATTTTTAAGGCATGACAAATTAAGGGGAAATGTATTGCATAATCTTTCCTAGTTTTACATGGCTTCTGAATTCCAGAAAAAAAATTGATTTTTTCAAGCACAAAATTAAAGATTACTTTTTCTTCCTAAAAGAAAAAAAAAAAATAGACTGAAAAGATAACATGAAGTTTTTCACTTGTTTATTGCCAGAATGGAAAATTATTAACACAGCACTTTCTTATAAGAAACTCATTTAATACTATAACTTTTGGCTGAGCAGCCAAAGATATGGAAGACACCAAACTGTAACTACAAAGCTTTTTGCTTTCTTTATCTTGTGTCACTGTTATGCTCTTTGAAATCTGTGGAATTCTTCCATGACAATTTTCAAGGATTCATCAAGTCCTCATAAAATACATTATGGTTGTCCAGATTTCTGTTATGCTATGTTTTATGCTTAAACTACCTTCTTCCCTTCCCACCTTTAAAAAAAAAAATATATTATAGAGACTCACAAATGTTTCTTTCCTGCCTAGAACAGTTTTCCTGCAATCCCGATATTTTTACTGTATTCATTTATTCTCTTTTTTCTTACAACAGTATTACTTAATCCCCTATTTTCCCTTATGGAGCCTGTGCATAAATTGGTTAATGCTCCTCAGATTCTCAATTAGCTACTGGAATTCTTCGGTCTTATGACTGACGAATTATAGTCTTTTATAATTTCCCTACCTCAGAAAAGATCCTGTCAGCTTCAAAAAACATTGTCATTGCTTGTCCAAGAATGAATGAATTGTGTTTTGCTGCATTTTTTTTGCCATAAGCAATTTACACCTGTGCTGCTGACAGATTTTCTCTTTGGTGTTCTTTCTGTTGTACAGTGCACAAGTCAGTGTGTAGCTAACAATTCCTACTTTCTATTGTGTATAAACTTACTTAATTTTTTCTTCACATGGCAGAAAGTTGATTTTTCTGAAGAGCTGATTACTTTTATAAAAGAAGAAAGAAATGGTCAAGAAGCATGTGAGACTGTTAAAGAAGTGGAGCAAAATCAGCAGGTTAGTTCAGTTAATTGGGTTTTTAATAACTAGAACTCTTTCTTAAAAGACTCTGTGCATTGCTAGAAAGGTCCTTGTTTTTCAATCTTAAAGCCTCCATTTGGATGGATGCTATCAGTGTAGTCTTGGTCAATTGTTTTTCAGTTTTTTTAAGTTACCTCTCTCCTTTCTATCCAATCCACATATTCTTCCCTATGGATTTTTATTTTTTAGCAGTTTTTACATACCTGTAGATCTCATTTTCTTTTCTAAAAGCTATTCCTTTTATCAATTTTCCTTTGGTCCTATTGCAACAGTACTCTTAATGTAGAGGTCCTCTTTGTGACCATTCCTCCTTCTTGAAAAAGGGAACTTCTTCTTGAGCTCTTCCTTTAAAAATAAAACTTAAGGGAATATAGAAAGTAATAGTGGAGACTGCTGATAGTATTCCCAGAGCCCTAGAGTTCCTATGATGCCTAGATACAAGTTAGATACAAGTTAGGAAAATATTTGATTTATAAGCAATATTCTATGAGAGAAACATAGCTCAGAATTTGGAATAAATAATGGTGGAAATTATGATTATTTGTTGAATCATTAAGGCCTTAATGGGGGAAAAAAAGTGGGATTTAAAAACATTTTTCTTTCAGATGGCACCGGGTGAATTGCTTGCAAATTCAGAAAGCATTCCTGAGACAAGAAGCAATACTCTGCCTCCTACAAGCGCTGAACAAGTATGTGTTGTTCATATCAATTTCCATTTAATCAGATTGATGGGCATCATTGTGTACTCTCAAGGGGATTCTACTCCTTAATTTGCTGTGTATCAAAAGTGAGGACTATTGTTATATTGGTAAGCTTTGATTATATTCTCATTTACAGTATTCCCAAAAACCTGGCAAAACAAGTACATTGATTCAGTTTAAAAACAGTGTAACAGGAAACAGAGAAGCAATGATGGAACACGATGCAGCTGTCAGTAGTTCAGTAGGACATCATGTCAAATAAAATTTGCTTTCATATTGGTATGACACTGTAGAAGAAATAACAGAACTCACCATCAAAGAGTCATCTTTATCCTCATCTCAAAACACTTGAGTTCCATTTCAGTTGTCAAGATTCTCTGCATCAGAGATCATAAATAATCCAAAGTAGGGATTACATTCATGTTGAGGACAATTCACAAAAAATGAGACAAGACTGAATGTGCATTTGGAATGATAAAAATCCAAACAGACGAACATCTTTTATTCATGGATATACAATAAAAGAATATGAAAGTTTTCAAATAAGCAATAAATAAATGAAATCTTAGAAATACAGGTAAAGCAAAGCCAGACCTATGTTTTATGAGGTCAATTACTTTAGTTTAAAGAATATTTTGAAGGCTTGGGATCCTGGACATAAATGTAAATAATTTGCTATGTTAAATAGTCTGATAAGTTGGAGTGGGAGATAATATATTTAAGTCCTTAGAAAGGTAGGATCCATTTGTAAGAGATTTAGAAATCTAAAAATTCCATTTTGCACACTGATAACATAGACAAATACTGCAAGATATTAAACAGTGATGTTTTTTTGAAAGTCAGCTAATATCATTCCCTTCAGTTCAATACAAAATGGAACTGCTGTCCTGTAATCTGCTGAAAAGCCAAAATTAAACCTAATTAATTTTCTTACCTCCATTCCAAGTTAGTGGGAGTTTCAGCATTGACTTGGAGCCCAGATTGCTCTCAAAATTTTGTGGCTGTTCCAAAGAGCGTCCCTCAGGAGAATCCCCTCAGCAGATGTCCATAGCTCTATTTTGCTAAGCCACAGCTTTGTCAGTCCCCATCAGACTGAGTCTCAGCTGCCAAGGAGAGGAGTCAAGGGTATGCGAAACAGCAAATATCATATGAGGATTGTGGCAACTATGATGCCTCTACCCTTTTCATCACTCCATACTTCACTTGAAGAAGTAGCAGGTTGATCTCACTAGAGCTTCGTATAGTGGGCCAGCAATCTCTAATTTTGTCTGTACTTCTGCAAGCTGCATTCCCAGTATTAATTTGCTTCAAATATAACCCTCTTAAAAGTGTGCTAGACCTTCTGATAGCACATTGATCCTCCTGCTTTTTTGGTCCCATGCTGCCAAAGCCTATCTGGCAACTTGCTCACTCACAGCTCACCTGTCATTCTTTTACACAGCATTTTCCCCAGGGTCTTCTTCCATCTCTTCAGGGGTCAGAGTTCATCACGGGATGCTTGTGGGGGAGCATTTTTATAATAAAACTTGAGCTTCATCTTACAACTTAATTGAATTGTTTAGTAAAATAGACACAGTAAAATCCCAACCTTCTTCCAGTCATTTTTTCATAGCTCTGGCAAGAATCACATTGCTTTGAAATAACAAATGTAATAACTTGGAAAAGCATATCTATATTAAAACTAACATGTCTAAAGGACCAGGGTTCATATGAGGTTCTGTTACTTCTGGGTTTTTAAAAAATCTTTGCACTAATTGTTAGATTGTATTTAGAGCAGTAAAGCAAAAAGAAAACCAAAACAAATATACCACCACACTCTTGTACTGGATATTGCCAAAGTGACCTGTTTTGGAAAGCAATGAAATTCAGTGTATCACCCAATTTATAGAGTGGGCAGTATACAGGTGACAGAAACACTGCTTAGTAGATTATGTATTTGTGTATAGAACTCAGAATGAGAGAGGAGCTTAAGAAAACATTATGCACACCTTTGCTGAGAGCCTTTGCACAAATGAAATCAATCTGAATATGTGATTGCATTCATACAAAAATCAGGAGGCAGAGAAGTAATTAACAAAGCAGAAGCAGATAATGTCTTTGATGCTTTGTGATTAAAATTAATGCACTTATGCCTCACTCAATTCTCTTTGAAACATGATGAGAGGGATTTTTTTTTTCCTGGATCCAAGTTAACATAAAAAATATTTTTTACATTATTTTTCTTTTAATATTTGGGAGGATCTTGTAATAGATAGCAAAATTTAAAAAAAAATGTTTGTAAAATGATATAGAGATGTTGACTTAATTATTGAACTCCTGAGCATTACTGACAACTCTTTTTCTCAAAGAAACAAGTCCAGCAGCTTGGCTGTTAATATATTTTTGTCACTATGTAACTGTGTCCCATTTAGATGTATTTAGGCCACCTCCTCCTCCTCCACCTTCCCCTTGCAAACGCTCATAATAAACAGAAGCTACAGGAAATCCACAGGTTATCCTTTGTTTATGGAAAGGTGCTTTTTATTTCATTGTTACTGTTATAATAGTTATAATATTTTCTAGAATCTATTTGAGCAGTTTGAAATTCCAGTAAGCTGCTGCAACCTTTTCTGACAAATTGTCTTTTGCCACATTTCTTCCTGCCTCTCTTATGCTTGAATACATCAAGCATATTTAGAATAAATATTGTTGCTAGATTTTGCATGACAAGGGGATGTATTAAATGCTAACTATTTCTTTGTTTTTCTTTTTCTTCTTTCCTTTCTCTTCTTTCCTCTCCTAGTTTGAGGAGAGGAATATATTGGCTGATATTTCAGTTATCTGTCCAGCTGGTGAGGATCTTGTTTCACAAGATACAGAGCTGTCATCTTCAGCCAAAGAGGATAGTTTACAGACTGAATTCCTGGCAGAAGAAACACCCTCCGGAGATGAATATGAGTGTATATCACCTGATGATATCTCTTTGCCACCGCTTTCTGAGACACCAGAATCCAACCTCTTACATTCTGAAACAGAGCTAGAGGAGATGTGCTGCTGTAGTTCTCATAGCCTGCATGTCAGTTCCTATAGCTTGCAAATGCAGAAAACCACTAGAACGGTAAAACTGATGGAAGCACCTGACCTCTTAACAAATTCTGCTTTTGCTGATGCTACAAATAATAGAATGGAAAGCCCATCAGATCACTTTGGAAAGTTTTCTATCTCTTTAACAGATTCTGGTCCAAAAGTCAGAGCAGTATCTCCTTTGAATTGTAGCTCACAAGGAATATCTGAAACTAGCACTGCTTCCTGCCCTATAAAAGCCAAATCAGTAGACAGCATGATGAGTGAAATGTGCAAAACACATTTACAACACCTTGAACTTCAAAAAAGCATGGCAGAAATGCAAGAAAAATTGCATGCCTTGAATAACTCTACTAAACCCCAGGACAGGCTGCATGCTTTGCCTGACGCATTCTCAGGTTTCATGTTTCAATCAGACGCTACCAGAAGCTGTCAGAGGCAGATGGTTACCCGAGAAGAGATTAAAAGTTCTTCAGAAAAGAACAGCATGGCCAGCCTAACTGGACAGGCGCCTAACTTCTCCCAGCTTCTGTCTAACAAAACCGTCATGGAAGGTTCTCCGGTAACTTTGGAAGTAGAAGTAACGGGATTCCCAGAGCCTACACTGACATGGTGGGTAGCTTGCAATGAGAAGTAGTAAATACACCTGGTAGTGAGCCACCACAAACCTCTTATAACCAAATCAGTCAATCTGTAGGCTAGAATAAATGGCTTGTTTCCTTTCTACTCCACACTTCTGCATGATCTCCACCTTCAGAATTGTTTTGAACAATTAACCAATTTGAAATAATCTCTCTGTAGCAAATTTTAGGCATGAGAGCATCGAACTACGCAAACTACGTAAACATATACAATGGGGAAATAGAAAAAGCATCATACAGTTTTCATATTCTGGAATATGGCATTCAGTGCCTTCTTAAAATCATTGCACATTTCAAAACTACCATAAATAAATTCCCCTGCATTTTCCCAGGCTCTGGGAACTACATATGGACAGACACATAGATGTACATGCACACTGAAATATTTATATAGAATGTAAATTTATATAGAAATGTGTCCCCACTACATAGATGGGGACATGTTTATGCATGTGTGAAAGTCAGGTATTAAAACTAAGGCTACAGGTTAAAAAACCCCACCTAAATATCTACACTAAGAGAATCAATTTTATATAATATATTGGTGTGCATGGTCTATCTCTTTCTTAATTGCTATGTGTCTCTCTATTTAGATTACATTGTGTTGGATTTGTGAGAAATACAGATAATGTAATATAAATATCTGAACTCTAAAAGTTCTGTGCCAAAGGGAATAGGGACTGAAAGAGATCAGGATTTCAGGATTTCAAGATTTTTTTCATAGGTCCATATGTTGTGGCATGTATTTCTCCAACTTTACCTCATTTGTCTTTTCTCCACTTATTCCATTAATCTTTCAAAATAGAGGCCTTTCTTTTAATGTATTAAAATTAAATATGACTCTTAGTGGAAAAATTTGATGTTAATATTATGATTACACATTTAAAGAATTGAACTGTAAGTTTTTGTTCAACTGAATTTTTTTCGGTGGCACTGAGAAAAATACTGGACACTGCAACCTTGGTGCTATACTCTATTGGTATCAATAAAATTAACTTGTTTTAAATACCAGTATTTACAGATTGAGGAGTATTATTGGTGAAACAAGATATTCATTTTATTATAAGAATGAATTAATTTAACTCAAAAATATATGCATATACACTATTGATAGTTTGTCTTTCAAAAAGATAGCATTCAACTGGAATAATTTTGAAAATTAGAAATTCATGAAAACAGAAAAAAGTATGTTTTTTAATTAAAAATTCACCAACATGTATTTTGTACTGGTGAAGAAATTTCTTTGGATATACAAGTGGAAAAACATTTTCCTGTGTGTTAGGTTAAATGTAGCCTGAAATATCTGGGGTAAGGAGAGACAGAATTTTCTCAGATTTCCATTTTTAAATCAGGAGTCAATACCAACACGTGGTAGCAGATCCTCAAGTGTTAGAATATGACACCAGTTCACTGAAGTAACTCCTGATGCATTGTTCTATCCTGTTTGCTGATGTGAGATAAGAAAATGTTAAGTGGGCTGGGATGGAGGACGGTTCTTGGCTGTCTTTTATACTGAAGATACAAGTTTAGAAAGCTTATTTGTTGATCCTTTAGAACCTGTTCATGAGTTGGATGTGGACTGACTCAAGACATTATTAACAAAAATGTTCCAGCGCAAAACCGAGAGCGCAAACCCTCATGTTACCTCTCTAATACTGCAGTGAGGGAGTTGTAACTTGTCTGTTGAAAACCATTTTCAGAACCATATTTTTACTGTTAGGAATATATTATCCAGTAATTTGCATTGTCTAACTGTTCATGCATATTGACAGACTAAGTTTAAAACAGAAATGAGAGCACAGCAGTTCTCTTGCTGTTACTGTAGTGTTACAGAGATTGTCTGCATTTGCAAAGTTCTGTGTGGCATGCAGTGATAAGACTCTGACTTGAAAACTGACTCTCTGCTTCAGGTACAAGAAGGGCCAGAAACTGACTGCAGATGAGCACTTAAAGCTTTTACAAAAGGAGACAAAGCATACTTTGTTCATTCAGAAGGTGTGTGATAAAGATGCTGGCCTCTATGTTGTTCGGGCTAAAAATTTGAACGGCACTATCTCCTCCAGTGCCATTCTTCACGTGCAAGGTAACAGGCCACCTATTGCAAGAATAGACTGGATAATGCTGTGTGTCATCTATATTAGTGTCTCACTAATGTACTGGCTATTCACAAAATAAGTACAATATTGACTGCACTGGACTTAATTATCACATTGTTGAATTTATTTTCTTACACTGCGTTTTCATAATATGTACCAAACCACTTTTTATGGCAAAATGGATATATTGTTTGCTTCTTTATTGCCAGTATTATGTGTTTATTCTACTTTCTCATAGTGATGTTGAGATAAAAACATAAAAAGATTTTTATAGAATCTGAGGCTGAGTTTTACTTTCTAAAAATGAAGGCATTCCAAAGCACTGGAAACAGGTTTAATGGTTATAGGTTTTAAATGTCAATATAGAGCCAGGTAGAGTGCTCAGATCACTGTATATTTGGGAAATGTCTTCTCTTGGGATGGGGTGTGGAAGGTGTTGGAATTTTTTTTTTAAACATAGAATGTATTTTTTCCAGCCACAAGTTTGCTTGTATGCTTACAAAAAGATTACTTTTAGGACAAAGGTAAAGGTACCATTCATGATTGAGCTAACATAGATCAGATTTAAATCTGTCTCAGCCCAGCATACAGTCTCCACAAAGGAAAGCTGCAGTAGTTTCAACAAAGTTGTGATCGTGCTACAGAACTGACTCAGAACCATCAGGATTTCTGTAAGTGGCATCTAGCACACAATAGAACAAAGGTTTACAAACTGAAACATTCCACTCTGCTTAAATAGATGTCTGTGATACTTTCTCTGCCTTCTTACGAAGTTAAAGATACAAATATTTCTAGCAATCCTCTAAATTGTTAATATAAGACAAGAAAGTTAATAATTCATGAAGTGAGCATTTGCACATGTTTAAAAATTTTAACACACTGATTTCAAACAGAATCAACCAAATTGGGGAAATATCCAAAAGTGTCTTGAAATTAAAAA
>VWYO01019479.1:372407-436001 GCA_013400275.1 Rhadina sibilatrix
AAAAAAAAAAGTCAATCAAACTGAATTATCCTTTAACTTCAAAGGAGTAAATCCAAGCCAATACTTTGTTAACCTACAGTTTGTATTTTCTTCTTGACAAGAACAACCACAAATATATTTTTTAATTAAAGTTCCAATTTAACTACTACATAGCAATGATGTAACTGTGCCAGTGGAAGACTCAATTTATAAATCCTAAAATATAACTTCAATTTTTAGTCTCAGTATTTGTTGTATTTATACAATAAAAAAAGTTGACAAACAGTTACATGATTTTTCCTGCATCTTTTGATTACCAGCTTTTGTGTTACAGTTGCATTGCTGTGGAAAATTTTTAAAGAGGAGATATTTACTTCTCTTGCATAATTTGCTGGAATGATGTAAACTTGTAGCATGCTATGAAAAGAATATATATTGTAATTGCTGAGGGTCAGAGATTTTGGCCCAGTGACTGCAACTTTAAAAAAATTCCTGTAACTTTGAAAATGGAGAAGTTCTCATAATCTCACAGCAATTAAAGGGAGCATGAGGAGGAAGTGCTGAACAGATGGGGGAACACAGTAAGTTCTAACTAACTTGGTATTACCCTTAATGAACCACTTTCTAAGTTCAATCAGTTCCCAAAAATGTAGATTCATAATAATTTTATCAGATATTAATGTCACCTGTTTTCCTGCAGTGTATTTTCCATTTCACAATAAAGGTAATTTAGATCTTAATAAATCATTGTAGAAGTCTATAATACCTTTGTTTGTTTGTCCATTAAAACTTTCCTCTGAGAATGTGAATTTTATTTTAGGTAAACAAAAGTTGATTTTGTGAGGGTGGTATTGCATCTACTTTCAATCAGGAATAGCTTTAAATGCACAGTTTTTAATGGGTCTGTGGATATCAGCCACAATTTTAATTGCTGCAAGAAACAGGATTTTTAAAAGAGTGATTAGGCACACTGGATTCACAGTAGGATTCTGAAAATCTCATGGTTTTAATGTTTTGCTTTGTAAACAAAGACATAATCAACACTGGTTACTGCTGTGCTAGCAGTCTGGATTTAAATACCCTTTATTTAAGGACTCAAATGAGTCCTTAAAAAATAGCTGGAAAATTCCAGCTGTGTTCCGTTTAGATAATCATAAAAACGGGGGGAAAAAGGAATGACAGTGATGTAGTCTCATCATGCAGTAGTATATCTTTCAAGGAAAAAAAAAACCCATTCATTTTCTTGCAGCAATAATCTCAACATAATGCTTCCCACTCTCATGAGATTTTTTTAATAGTTTATACTATGCACGCTTTACTTCCTCCTTCCTTTATCCACACTGTAGAGCAGGGAATACATCTGGGTGTTTTGTATAGTTCTGCTTCTTTCTTGGCTTACAAAGCTGATTTCCCCTCATTGTAGTCACAGTTTTGAGCCTATAGATACCTCAGGATCCCAAAATATTTACATCTTCCCGATGGCTCCCTTGTAGAGAAGATTTAAGCCTCAGTCCCACCATCCTTCCAAGAAAGACATTAGATCTATAATTAACCTGCACTCCCTCCCTCCTTCCTCATATGCAGACACCCTTTAAGAAAATGGTGAAAGATATTGCCTGACTACAAGATGTGGAGTTGTGTGAAGGGGTGTTTACACAAGGTACCTAAATTTGGAGGGGGAAAGGAATTAATTATTTTAATTTTTCAAGAGAAGCAGCCTGAGGTCGCAGGTTTGAGTCAGTAGGCAGAGGGAGGATGAGTCATGACCCAGATTGGATCAGATGTGGCTGGAGCTGCAATGGAGAAGGTGAGTTCCTCTCAAATGACTGGTAAGGTATGCTTACTTCTGCACCTTTCTCTGGAGACTTTTCTAGGGTAAAGGAGTAATTTTTATGTGTGCC
Organism: Rhadina sibilatrix; assembly: GCA_013400275.1. NCBI lineage: Eukaryota > Metazoa > Chordata > Aves > Passeriformes > Phylloscopidae > Rhadina > Rhadina sibilatrix. The sequence goes on from VWYO01019479.1 coordinate 374,288, forward strand.
TGTGGTCAGGAAAGAGGAACCGTATCTTGAAAAATTACTGCCAAGACTTTAAAGAGGTTACACATGGTATTCAAGGAGATTGGAGCTCTGGATTATGGATATTTCAGAACAACTGGGTCATGAGACCTGCTTATTATATTCCTAATAAAGGAATCCTTCTGTTTGTGTTAGGAGCTTGACTGAGACAAAATCTCAAAACAGTAAAGTGCAGTGTTGATTTAGAGTAATGCTGAGCAAACTCAAAGTCTCTAAGCAGCATGGTGGGAGCCTGCCTAGCCTAAATTCATAGAGCAGACAGGGGAAGTTCATAAAATTGCTAATATCACATTTCAAGACACCAGAGACTGGAATTACATGCCTAGAATAAATAGATTAAGAATAACTGTGAAGAAATTTAATTTAAAAGCTGGCTGTTATAACCAATTTGGCTTGACCTGCACACAGGTGTGTGAGAGAGACTTTAGGCAGAGGTGCAGGCTGTGTAATAGACAGATGAAGGTGAACTTTTCTCCTGCAGTTTTTTCATTGCTCCAGGCTGATGATTTTTCTGTGCTTATTCACCAGTTCGCAGCATATCTCTACTGGTTCCCACAGATAACTCATGGAATATTTAATAGCTGACAAAATTATTGTCTGAGGCTGTGAGAGTGGTATTGCAGTACCACTGGCTACCTGATTATTTTTTCCCACAATGGAGGAACAGATCTGTTCTTTCTAACCTTTGTGGATGTGGACATCACGGGATGTCCAGCCAATAATTTGCAATTAACAAGTTATCTTCTGAGCTTTTATTATGCTATGATGGGAAAACCATTGGTGAAATATAACCATCCATTCTATTTTGAAGGTTACTGTCAGATGATAAAATCTTCTTTTACAGCAGACTTTGTTGAGGTCAAGCCTATGCCTGAAAGACTTGTAGGAACTGTCACTTCACGGTTTTATTTGCACATGCTTTTCTGTTTGCTCTCCAGAAACTGAACATTTCAGTTTTTATGTTCTGCTGCCTGTCTTGGTTTGGAAAGACAGGTATCTGCCAGGGAAAGCTGGAGTTTCCCTTAGAATGGAGAATGTAAACCCCTCACNATCTTCCTATATATTGGGTGAATCCAGATACCTTCGTGTTCCTGTGTCTCAGTTTTTATCCAGGTAGGAATGGTTGGCTCCCCCCACTGGGTGGAGCATGTCACAATGGGGTGATGGAATGTGAATGTATAGCTTGGGGGTGTCTGCTTGGGGATGACTAATGGTCCATTTGCAGAACATATCCCCCTGGAGGGAGGACAAAGAAATAGGAAACAATGCCCCACCTAGCTTTAACAGCTGGCCCATTATCAGAAGGCATCCACCCCTCCCAGAGTTACAAGAGATAAAGAAAAGAAACATCTCCCCAACTGCTTTCAACAGATGAAATAGCATACACACTTTTGGTTCCATAACCCAAGACACTGCCTTACTGTTATGTTCTGATATAAAGTCAAGATGTGATCTGATCGTTATCACTGTCACCATTCCACAGAGATTTTTCTTTTTTTGTTTTTGAATGGTAAAAATCATTCTGGTATGAGATGCAACATGACTTCACAAGGTAATCCAAACTGCACAAGTAATGGAATCCAGCCAAAATTATCCCAAGGAGTGGCTGAAGCCCACTTAATGTTTTCTGCTGGAATACAAGCTAATCATATTCTGCGTGTGACCTATTGCTAACTGCCTGCAGAGAGTAGGCAGGGGTGTAAACTTTGTTCTCTTCCTTGAAGTGAAGCTGGAGATCTCAAATTTCTGGGCTTCAGGTGCATGCAATGCAATGGGGATGGCAGCTTGCACACGCTAACCTTCAACAGCTAAGAACTGAGTTGTTTGAGCTACTCTGGCTGGCTGATAGAGAGGTCACACAAGGTTAGCAAAAATATGGGAGGGTAAAGTTACTTCTGCTTTGCATTGGCACCTCAGTCTTACAGTACATAGGAAGAATAGAAAAGCAGCTGAGCTTGAAAGCTTATTGCAACTAAGAGCTCACCTAAGAAGTGAATTTATTAATACAGTGGTCAAAATGTCTGCCTTGTGATGCCAGCAGGCCCACACTTGACAAAAATAGCCTTTTGCTCAATATATCTGAGGTTAGACATTGATGGGCACCTGTGAGGGATAAGCTGATTTTTGTTTCATAATAGCATAAAGAAAAAGTTTTTGTCCTTAAGCAGCAGAGTAATGTTGGCATGGCAGTTCCAAACTCTGTCACTTAAGACACGTTTCAGTAACTTACTATTTCAGAAAAGGCCAGTGATAACTTTTGTTAAGTATTTTGGAAATGTGGTATAATTGGTATTAAAGAGGAGGAAGGACGCATGTGATAGAGATGCAAAAAGTTCATTTCTATTGTAGGATGCCTTTGTGTGTTCTTCTTGTGTTAACATCTTCTGCTTTATATTCCCTGTGTCAAGAATCCTTAGTCTGAATTCTGGTCTTATCTTCTCTCTTTACTGCAACCTCATAGGTGGAATATAAGTGGAACCCCAGGTGCTTGTACAGTGATTCAATAAATGAAGCTTTACAGCTCATTAAGTTACAAGTCACAGAAAGCAATGCTTTTGTTCAGTACAAACTGATGCTGATGATCAAAATTTCTTCAATTTTGATGGGTTAATTTGTATTGATCAGTCCTTGTAGTGGTTTAGGTGTCATCTGTCCTTCCACAGTTGGCATGAGGCTTGTACAAAATCAATCTCATGTGCTTTGGATATTGTAAAAGAAAAGCAATTACTTGCCCATCCTTCATCTGAACTAAATTTGTACTTGACGATGTGCTAGTACATGGTTTCAGTATTAATGATGGCCAAAATAAGGATGTGGTCAAAGTTGTAGAGAGGCCTCTTTCTGCCCTTCATATTTGTTGCAAATATAATTTTTTAATTTTTTTTTGATAACTTATTTTTTTAAAAACTAAAATAATGGAGGGGAGACAGTGAAGAAAGTGTGATGTACAACAATGCACTAAAAGATAAAATTTGCTGTCATGACTTTGTCATTTTAAATTTGTGTGGAATAATTAATTTTCTGCCTCCACTGAAACAATAATTCACACAGATTTGCCTAATACCTTACCAAACAGCATGATTCTTTAGCACTTCCATGGAACTAATATCACTATGCTGAGGCATGAAATTCTTGGGTGCTTAATGTCCATGGTTTTTAACAAATGTTATATTAAATAAATAAATGATATATGCCAACTAACTGTCTTGCAAACAAGTTATCCTAAATTCCAGGCATCAGTAAAGGCTCTTTTTGTCTTTCAGTGTGGTGGACATTATGAGAACAGATTATTTTCTTCAGTTGCTTTAGTTGTGTCTTTTAAAACGCAGTAAATATTGAATTGATTTTTCTTATTTTTTAGTACAAGGAAAACAGCCAAACTTCATACAAAAGTTTGGACCTAGAACTCTGCAAGAAGGAGAAGATTTAATCCTGCATTGCACTATACATGGAAAGCCCAAACCACATGTCTGCTGGACAAAGGATGACATCCAAGTGGTATCTGGAGATACCAGTGTATGTTCTGATATTCTTGAATTTTTTCTTGGGAGAAAGGTAATTTATATTGCTTTATGCTACCAATTATCCCCTATATGCATTCTCTTGTTTTACAGATTGAGAAATTAGGAGATACTTATTACCTTTTAAAAAGAAATGTAGTCCTTGCTGATACTGGGAAATATATCTGTGTTGCCAGCAATGAAGTTGGAAAGGCACACTGTTCTGCTTTCGTCACAGTGCTAGGTGATTCCTCCTGCCAGCTGCATGCTTTTTGGCACCCTCTTGCCTTATTACATGAGCAACTTGTTTCCACTAATGTACATATTTTGTTTCAGAGAAAAATAAACCCCCCAAAAATTCCAGTGTAACTCAGGCTAAAGCAGAATGGGAAGATGAATACTTTTCAGAAGAAGTGAATGTCACCACAGCAGAGCTAGTACAAGCCCAGGACACACCATGTGAGAGAGATGAAAGGCCAGTGGCTAAATGTACTGCAGTAAGGTAACTTGCATCTTACTCCATGCTACAACTTGTACTACTGCAACAAATGTAAAGACCGTAATTCACAAAGCACACATCAAACACCCTTCCTAATCTATGAATTTTAGGGCAATGTACATTATGTGCATAATTTGTGACTCCCTTTTTCACATAATTCTTCATCAAAAGACAAAAAGTAATTTTTTGATCAAAGAACTTGTAATACATTAAAAAAATTGAGCCTGCACAAGGTATTTACATTTAGTGATTTTTTTTTTTTTTTTTTTTTTTTTTTTAATTTTNTTTTTTTTTTTTTTTTTTTTTTTTTTTTTGAAATCTAGGCATCCCAATCTAGATACTAATATAAGATTGAAGAGTTTAAAAGACAAAGTAATCCAGAAATTCAAATTGCTGGAGCTATGTGAAATTTCACGAACAGAATATATAAGCAAGGTTTTCTGCTAGGCAAGTTTTATTCTGAAGAGTAAGTAGCAATCCTAATAAGACAGGAACTGTCATTGTTCATTAATCCATTAAAGATAACAATACTTCCCACCGTGCAATTTCAGATTAAATAAATGAGATATGTGATGTCACTAATCCCTGTGACTTTTAGCACAAGATGAAACCTCACCTTGTGAATTTAGGCTCTGATAAAAAGAAAGAGAATGTTTGTCTTTAAATTTCTGAGTTTTATCTATCTAGATGTAGTGCAACATGTAAACACAAAGGAAAGTTTTTGCATGTGTTGATTCAAAAGCTTTGTGCTTCTCCTTGCACAGTTTCCCTCATGGCCAGCTGACTGAGCGTTGACCCCACATATTTTGTTCAGGGTTTCTTTCCATGTTGCTGTGATATGGCAGATATTCATAAGTAAAAAACGACATGCAAGATCATCATAATTTTACTTAAGTCACATAGATAATTCAATATAATTAAAGCATGTAGACCATATGGAAAGGTTAGATTTATCCTATTTTTTTCCCTTTTCTTCTGTTGTTTATAGCTAAAGTGTCTTCTAGTCAGTAAGATGAGATTTAGAATATTTTATGTTCTCGCTGTCATCACTGTTTATTTGATCTCTAATGTTTTATTTTCACAAGGCCACAAAGAACTGTCTATGCCACCATTAAAAATATGGTCAATATTAACCGATGTTTTTTAAACAGGTTTAAAGAGAAACTCTGGTTTCAAGGAGTACATCTTGAACTTGAGAGGCCATAAGAGATTAACTTCAGTTGGAGACATGATCCCATTCTTCTGCCTGATGCAGTGGAACAGAAGATGGACTGAACTGCAAGATGCCTGATTCCTGAGCATGTTATGTTGTTTGCTGTGTCCATTAGTAGATATTGGCCATGGGTGAGGAGCAGATGAATTTTGGGTGCTATCCAATATAAATCTAGATTCAAAGTTGTATTTCATTTCTTTACAAATAAATCATTATTAAAATTAACCTGTGCATAGCACTTATTAGACAGTAATTTATAATTTCTTTTGCTCTGAATTGTTGGACAAATCTAACAGAAGGTAATGATGGAGAAAAGAAACATTCTCCTTGATATTGCGGATCTCCTTGGTGACTCACTAGTACCCACTATTGTATTCTTCTACAAATTCCATCAGTGGTATTAATTCCTTCAATAGGTCTTCCCATTAGCTGTATGTCTTGGTTTGGAAAGACAGGTATCTGCCAGGGAAAGCTGTGTTTCCCTTAGAATGGAGAATGTAAACCCCTCACCCCCGCCAAATTATAAATTTGCAATTAAGGGCTTTCAGGCAAAGATTTGGGAGTAGGAATAACAATTCTTTACTGGGAATATTTACAATACAAATGTAGTAGAAAACAAAACCACCCAACCAAACCAGCAAACAAACAAACTACAATTTTTGAAAAGCCTGATAGAGTCAGAGGTACAACCTGACACCCTGCTGGTCAGGGTATTGGAAGCAGTCCAGAAGTGAGTCCTCCTGGAGTGGCAGATGTGGTTCTGTTGGAGTAGAGTTGATCCTGTAGAAAAGGGTCCAGCGATGGTGAGATGGGATCCGGTGGTGCTGAGAAGGGCCCAGTCTTCCTCCAGGAACTGGGTGAATCCAGATACCTTCGTGTTCCTGTGTCTCAGTTTTTATCCAGGTAGGAATGGTTGGCTCCTCCCACTGGGTGGAGCATCTCACAATGGGGTGATGGAATGTGGATGTATAGCTTGGGGGTGACTGCTTTGGGGAGGATATGCTTTGGGGAGGGTATGCTTTGGGAATGTCTGACTGGCCCATTAGCAGAAAAAATTCCCCCGGAGGGAGGATGGGCAGTGAAAGAGATAAGAAACAATGTCCCACCTGGTTTTAACAGCTGGCCCGTTATCAGAAGGCATCTGCCCCCCCTCCTCCCAGAGTTACAAGAGATAAAGAAAAGAAACATCTCCCCAACTGCTTTCAACAAATGAAATAGAATACACATTTTTGGTTCCATAACCTAAGACACTGTAGAATAGAAGAGACAATAATATAGAGAATTAGGATTTAAAACAAAATGATCTTATAACTACAGAACTCTTCTGTTTATTAAATAGAGTGTTAATTGTCATATTTCTAACAGCTTTGAGATATTTTTTCAGAGGCCAGCCAACAAAAGGTGTGGTTACTTACATTAGCAAACCTTGTCCAATGCTTGCTTAGTAGCAGGAATGTCTTCAGGAAGAGAAAGTCTCTCTAATGGAGAAGTCTTCCACTGCAATGCTTCTGCTTTCAGGACTAGATTAGTGTGACAATACAATTTCCAGTTGGTGCCTGCCATTGCAGTTCAAAGGAGTGGACTATGAAGTGATACTTGTGCTAGCTTCAAAGCACACTTTTAGTTTAACCAAAGACTCTTCAATAATAGCATTCCTTAAGACCCATAGTGTCTATTCAGGGTATTAAAAAAACCCAAACAAATTGGAATTGAATCTTTTGGATTGTAGGCCAGTCATTAGCATGACGAATCTTTGTCTGCATCTCTTGAATTAAGAGTTTAGGTGTGTTTTCCAGTTTATTGCAAAGCTTCTTGTAGTGAAAGACAAGGACTTTTGTAGTGTCATCCATTTGCAGCATTGAAAAAAGTAGTTCAGGAAAACTCCATTTTGGATGGTTGTTTGGCTGCCACAACAGTAAACAAAACAGTCACCCCTGCAAATAACAGTTCTTAAGCTTGATCTATCTGATTCAGATTTTTAAAGTCCTCCTTTGAAATTTTGTGAAATGATTCACACTTATCAGACTTCTGCTTCAGTGCACTCTCAATGGCTTGGCCAACCCCACAGGTACTCACAGATTTCACATGTACTGTGCAATTCCCTGTCATCCAACATTTTGTCATCCTGTATATGCACACTGATTAGACCTACTCTGGTTTTGCATACCACTGCAGTGCACTCACACTTCTCACAGGCAGCAGATAGTGATTTAAGCAGTGCAGCACTTTTGTGTTCATCCAAGTAGATGTCATCTGTGCAAAACTGGAACTGAAATAACATATTTAAGAATTGCTTAAATTGTAATATTAAAACATTAGGCATTTTTCTCCATGAAGATGCAAGACGGACAGCAGAAACTTACAATTATCTCCAAGTTAAAGTACAGGCAGAGAGAGGAAATGAGCTGGAAAAAAAATATCATGTACATGTCTTCACCTGATCACATAAATCACTTGCTTGACGTTATGGAAAAGTCAGTGGCATCCTGCCCGCAGAGGAGTCACAAGGCTATGTATATGTGCACATAAATATAGTAACTGCAGACTGCGGTACTCACTCTGCATATTTACCCTGCATCTCTCACGGATTTTGCCAAAAACATCTTATGGATCCTATGCAATTACTTTTCCAAACTAAGCCCCTCATTTGCATGCATTATTTAGATTTAGAGATGACACAGAAAACACTGTGTTTCTAACTGTACTCTCATTCAGAAGACTGAGAAAGTACATATCAGATGTGAATCCCCTTCTTCCCTCCAAATTATAAATGCCCTAAAATTAATTTTCTTTTCTCAGCTGGAACCTTTTAGTATAGCATATATGGTTTCCTATTTAGAAATTCATTTTAAAATGAATTTTAAAATGAAAGTGTAGAATTCAGTGCTTGCTGATCTTGGATGCTCATAAAATTTAAAGTATTGGGTTCTCGATTGTTAGACTATGGGAAAAAAAATCTAATATTTGAGGGTTTTTCCTCTTCATTCACAAAACATAACTCAGAAAAAAGGTGTCAATGTTTCTTTAATACATGGGACAAACCAGAAATCTGTGTATCTGTTCTTACTTACGGTTTTCTTACAAAATAGTAGAAAGTGATGTTTACAAATAAATAAAAATCTATCAACCTTTTTTTGCCAATGAGTAACACAGCTATTGCTCCAAGTGTTCCCAGAGTGGACCCATTATGAAAAACGGTAAGTGTGTTTGTTTCTTTTCGTTTTACAAATCATAGATGTCTGTAGATTTATTAAAAGGTTTCCAAAATTGATTAAAATGTGTATCTATTAAATGCTAAGGACTGTCTCAGTGTTAGATAAAATTTGTCCCCAGTACAATGATGTTAATTACTGTTTTGTGGAAGGAAATGGAACACTTAATAAGTATATTCTTTGCTCAGGGGACAAGTTTTGTTAGAAGGGCCTAAAGTGAAGTGCTGAGAAGGTAAACTATTTTCTTTCTTCCTTGTTCCACATATGAAAATATGTGAGGATGATACACAAAGAAATAATATACAAGGAAAACTTGTCAGAAGTGACATCTGTAAATCTCCTTTTTTGGTACTTCAAAGGAGATAAGTGACTCCTACCAACAAGGAGTCAGTGAATAGGAACACTGATAATGTCCAGTTTCCAGCAATTTGTTCCCATATGAAACAGATAAAGTAATTTCAAAACTTTGCTTAATGCCTTAGTTTTGTTTTCTACTTTGGAAGCAAGTGACAGTGCCTTCTTCAGTAACAATTTTTTGCAAGCAGGTTTTAGTTTGTATAGAAAAAAAATTGATGTATCTTGCATATTTAATTACAGTGGCTCAGATAAGAATCATAAGCCCCTGAAAAGACAGCAGCCTTTCAAAAGCCAGCTGCAGCAGACAAACGTGGATATTCTTGTGCCTATAATTCAATTTATAGCCTGTGTTTAAGGTCCTAAAGTTTTGTTGCAAAGTACTGTTTGGAGTATTAGCAGGGAAGGAGAAGTTGATAAGGGTGGTGGAAATGTGATTTGACTTTAAGTCAGGATTCAATGGTTTAACAGTTTAGAAATTTTAGTTATTTCTAAGTTTAAAGAAAGTGGGTGGGAGAAGGGAAAGTGGTCTTTTCCCTGAAGTATACTTGAAAAACTGGAAATTCAACAAGAATACAATATATAAATATATTTTGGGTTCTGTTTTGTTGATTCTATACAGTAGGTAGGACAGCAAACACCACTCCTATAAAGTACTACATGTACTAAACATTGGCAATATAGAGTTTATATCTTAAGCAATAGCAGACTGAAGCAGAGATTGAAATTTTCATAACTATCCCCAATTTAAATGTCTTCCTGACAAAAAAAAGCCTTTTTCATTACCTGGGTCTGATTTTTGTTTGATGCTGGAGCAAAGAAATTATTTAATTTCTACCAGCAGTGTCTTAGCTACACAATAAGACTGAAGTTGTCCTTCTGATTTTTCTTGTGAGTACACTGTGTGACACTGAACATGTAGAAATCATGCGATATCAATGTGACAGAAGGTATGCATAACAATTCATATTTCCTTGAGGACATGAGTTAAATATTCCACTCTTCTGAAATTTAATTTCTCTATTGAAAGTAAAAAAAATTGAGAAGGTACAAACTTTTGTTGGAATGGAATGGAATGGAAACTCACTATTAAAACCAAATGTAAAGGTTAAAGAAAAGAAGGAACTTATTTTTAAAAATACAATATATTTATATCTGAATGCAAGAGATTATTTCCCTTTTATCTTTTATTATTATCAGTCATTGTTGACTTGATGGAAATAGAAACATATGAACTTCTGACCACCTCAAAACTTCAAAAGTGATAGGTTTTATAGTTCTATTATTTTAAAATTATCATCTGTTCAGAAACTTTTAATTTTTTTTAATTTGGTTTAGACATCACCATTAAGCTGGCTGCATTTTTTAAGTCTGCAAATACTAGCGTGTATTTTTCTTCAAGTTTGATTTTTCACTATTTAAGTGTTTAACTACAGAGGAAAAGAACTGCCTGCTAATTCAGCATGGCTCTGTTTAGAAATAGGAATTTTATACCCTTTATCCTTTACAAGTTTCTTTGGACACCTTATGTCTTTTGAGAAAAGTTAGCTTGAGCTCCCTCTCAGTGCATAGAGTTGCATTTGCTGTCATATTAAGTCTAGTACAGAGTGATTAGGCTTTCTGAAATCTATTTTGCAAAGAGAAATTAAAAATGATCCGTGGTACTCTGAGCGGCTGTGAGGGTTCAGGTAGTCCCAGAGCAAAGACTGTTCCTCTAGTTTGTGTTGCTGTTGATACTGCTGCTTGCCAAGGGTAGCCATGAAGTTGCCACCTTATGGGATGGATGAGTTAAAGAGCAGATCAAATTTCAAAGTTATTTTATGAGATAGTAGCAATATGTCATTTCTTACTTCTTTCAGATCTGCAAGCTATAACATTAAACTCCTTTGCAGGAATCATAGCAGTGAAACTCCCTCCTTGGCATTTTCTGCCTTTCTTGCTGGAGGTTTCCTTCAGGTTGTTTTCAAACACAAGTGTAGCTGATAGTACAAAACTCCAATCTGTTTACTTATCTGGGTGTTCTCAGTCCTTTTCAATGTGGAACTTGGTAACTGCAGACTGAAGTCCTCCTTTTACCAAACTAGCTAAGCACATGCTTGATTTTAAGCAAGAAATTCAAAGTAGTCTTATGTTCCAGTTATGTGTGTCAAAAGTTTGCTAGATAGGCAGGAACAGAAGCAGGCAGATGAGGTGGTGTGGTAAAACACCTCCCATTCCAGCCATAAACAAGAGTAGCCTTCTAACTCTGATGTCTGTTTCAGAAGCAACCACTCTAAAGGCACAATTAGCTGCGTAGTGACAAAGCTGGGCTAGTGGAAGTTCACAAACCAATACACTATTCCATTGTCTGAGGTCTGTACAAGGACTACACAGATCTAGGAAAAAGCTGTCAGACTTAAAATCGTCTTTCTTAAAAATGACAGTAATTGTCTGTGTCAATTTACTTTCACAAAATTTGTGTTTCTGCACATTGTATGCTACTGTTTGTTATGCTTAAGTGCTTAGAACATCCAACAGAAAAATTGCAAAGGAAACAAACACTACCCTAGAGCATCAAATCTATATATTACCAAACACAATTTTAGAATTAAAAGTTACAAAAAAATTAGTTTAAACAGTATATTCTAAGAGTATGCAGCCACTTGTCTGAGCTCAGCTTACTTATTTAGTCTGGTGATTGACATATGCATTTGGTGTGGCTTCTTGGATGTTTTATAATGAAAGAAAGACTGAATCTCACTGATAAGATGACTTTTGACTTGTCCATATGCCCTACTAAAATGCTTTTTATTCTTTTCTTTATCTTGTGGTGATGAATTAGGAAATTTGCAATGTAAGCATGCACTTGGTAAACTAAATTGAATTATAAATCAAGAGTTTTGGAACAGCTGAGGTTTCCTCAGTGAATCCCTTTTGTGCCTCCAAAATTAGCATTGTCAGTCAAAACCAACAGGTGGTGTATGGTTACAGAGAGTGAATCCCCCCTCACAAGATACTTTCTTTCAGGAAACCAATCAGAACTGGCACTGAGATGGTGAGGTAGACCTGTCAGCAGAGCTGGGGTATATAAGGCGAAACAACTATGTTAGCACTTCTGAGCAGTCGTGCATTCCCCGCCTCGCCTCGGGTGTAGGGATTGCAAAAAACAAAACTACACTGTCAAGACTGTGTAGTTTTGTTTTTATGATTAGAGGCTCTTCAATTCTCATGCTGGGATTGTCTAAAAAAATCTTACTCTGGATAAGGACGTCGTTCAAGAAGATTTCGTTGGGCTTAGCCCACTCTTGCAGGCACTTTGAGAGATCAGGTTAGTAGCATGTTTCTGCTGGTGTAATAAGTGTTTTATCAGTCATTAATAATTCTGATACGATCTGTTATTTATAAAATTTTTACAGGGGGTTATAGATTTCAGGGTATAGACATGAAACACTTAAATTCTCTGTCAAGGTTATATCCTTAATTTCTGGAGTAAGCTTTGACAACTCTCAGCAAAAACGTTTTTTCCAGTGTATTTTATTGCTAAAGACTGCATAAATTAAGATTTTAAAAGTGCATGGAAACATGTGCTTAACTTAAAAACTCCTTTCTGTTGGGAGTGTTCAAGGTTATGCTGCTGAGAGATAAACTGAGAAGCTCCAAGAATAGCTCTGATAAAATGCACATGGTATCAGCTAAGCGCTGATGACTTTTTAAGGCAAACAACTGCAAAGGGATCAGTTACACGGCAGCTCTGGAACACTTGTCTGCTGTCATTCATGGCTGCGAAGGTTATTTCTGGAACATGACATTTTAGATGCATACTTTCATTTCTAATTATACAAGAAGCCTTATAAGATCAGATCTTCATCACCAGAATTTGCTTGGACAATGAAATACAGAAACTTTGTGGGAACTCCATTGGAAACTCTTCTTAATTAAATTATTTCTGATCTCTTCCGGAAACTACATATATATGAGCTTTGATAATGTTTAATTGTATTGTAAAATTATTTCTATTTGTCTTAGCTGAGCTTCAAAACATAGTCAAGCACTGAACTTGAAAATCCCACTATAATATCCAGTTCTGCCCTTATGCTCCTATTGCATGTATGCATCTAGGCCCTGATTTCTATGAAGGAGCCCATGTAGTTTTCACCCCTGTGAGAGGTAGAATAAATTTGATTCATAGTGAAAGAAACTTCACTTTCTCTTTTTTAATTTAAGCTGGGGACTGTCACAAAATTAGACCCAAAAGTCAGAGTAAATGGAAGTAAATATGTGAGTAAAATTGGCTCAAAATATTGTGGGGTTAACACATTTGTTAAGACCAGATATGCTCTCAGTGGAATTTTTTCATGGAAAAAATGAACTTTAATGGATGTAAGATAATTCTCAGAAGATAATAGCCACCTTTTTAAAATCTGCGCAATTCAATGTCAGTAAATAAATAGGTCATGCAAATATAAAACATTAAAACACAAGGTTTTCTAGTGCCAGTGTGTTATTTCAAAGTAGGATTTTGTGGCATAGCAAGAGAAAGCAAACTTTCTTTCAGATTTCACATGGCTTTGCAGTTGTTCAAGCCATCAGTGTCACTGGCTACTTTATATCCTAGCTCACATTTCGAAGGTGGCTGTCTTCCCATATTCAAAATTCCACTGAGGTACTCTCTAAGAAAGACAAGAATTTTATCTGCATTTTTAATGCCAATTTGCTTCTGTAAAGTGAAATTATTCACTACTTACAGATTGCTTTTAAAATAGTCTCTTGGCATTTTTGGCATTAATGCATTATTAATAACGCAGTATTTATTAATATTAGTATTTATTATTATTAATGTATTAATAATGCATTACTGCACCATTAGAAATACATTGTAGACTTTCACATTCCTTTCAATTTCTTTTTAGGGACCTAGCTGCCTTGTCATTGCCGAATGGAAATATTTTGCACCAGCAAAATATTTCTAAAAATTATACAGGGACATTTTTTTTTCCTGTCAGGTAAAAAAGCTAATAGACAAAGAGAGGCAGCCTGAATGACCTGTGGAAGGTCACACAATGAGTCCCATCTCCTGCTGCATACTTGCAATGCCAAAGCACAGCTCCATTAAGTATAATGGCTTCCCATCCAATTCAGCCAAGCATGCTCCAAGAGTAATTTGCTATACAACTTTGTCAAAACTCACAATCTTTTCATTTCACCAGATTGTTCTGATTTAAAACTAAGAGTAAATTGTTCAGAGAATAATTACAAATATTCTTAAAATCTTGCAAGAAGCGTGCCAATATAATAACATTTTCACCACGGATATCTGATTTTGTTTTTTTTTTTGCTTGCAGAGTGCCTGTAAAGATGACGACGAAAGCACCAACATTTACACAGCCATTACAAAGTGTTGTGGCACTGGAGGGTAGTGCCGCAACCTTTGAGGCTCACATTAGTGGTAAGGTTTTGATTCATTCTTCCAAGATTTGTTATTGTTGATCACTAATTTCTTTTCCAATGTTTATGCTGAGAAAAAATTATGACACTTTTCATGGATCATAATCTGGTATGTATGGATAAAGATGAGTGCTGAAATATGAATATATATCCATATTATACAGTGCTGAACAGCACCTTTGAATGTATATGTATAAAAACACATACTGTGCTAATAAGGGAACTTCATGTGGCTGCAGAAAGAATAATCTCATTTGGATGATGGCTAGACAGAATTAGAAGTCAGGGTGAAAAATGCAGGGTTTATGCCATTACTTCCAAGACCTTTTGTTAAGCTTTACTCTAGCTAAACTCTATTTCTACTTTCTGTGCCCTTAAGTTTACTTGATTCCAGAGTTCTAGGAAGGGGATTAAAAGCACAAAATCTAGGCCCAACCGGTCGCTGAAGTATGTTAAATAATAGATGTGTATGGTGATCATGATGGTAGCGCAAGGCTGGGTTAATATAATTTAAGTTACCATTATATTTTAATTTAAGTTACCATATAATTTAATTAAGTTAATGCAACTTAGATACCATGGAATTTAAAGGGTACATGATTTCTCCATGCTACTCAAACACCCTATCCTGTGCAAAACGCCATGCAAACCCCCGAGATAACGTTACCAGAGACCCAACACCCTGTTCTAAGAGTGTCTCTGACCTCGGCAGTGACTAAGGAGAAATGACATGTGTTCCTGCTGGTGGAATTATATTGTCTTACAGGCATTAGCAATGCGATGATCCACATACCACAAAGCACTACTCAGATGCTCTGTGACAGGTGCAAACACATGATCTGTGCAACTATAAAGATCTCTGACATCTATGGTCCATGTATTTCATCCCTTGGTCCCTTTGCATAGCGCTGGCTCACACAAGTTGTTTGAACATGTCCTGCAGTCTCCCTCTGTGACATTTTTTCATACCATGTTTTATTATTAGGCCCTTATTCTTCACTTAATTGCCCTGATTTTCTCTTCTTGCTTCTACACTGTAAATTTTCTGTGAATTTTTTTCCCGCTTTTACAATACTTATTATTATTATTATTATTATTATTATTATTATTATTATTACCTAAAAACATCATCAGAAAAAGCTAGGATGCTTGTATTATTATTCAATGTGTGATTTTGGCTAATTTCATTTGTGTGATATGATGGAGTACTTGGGAGGGGAACTTGATTTCTTACTAAGTGAAGAAATTTTCAGCAGTATTTCTAATAGCATATGCCATATTTGTATGTTAGTCCCAAATATCTTGTGAGCCAACCTCTTGTTAGGTTTTTTTCACATTGTGAGATTCTGGTATATCTTTCCTGCCCTAAAAACATCCTCCAGGTTTGAAAGAACGGACAGTGGTTTGGCATTTAGTTTTTCTACAGCATAAAAAACAGGAAAGGTTTTTTACTATAACTAGTTGCATAAATAAGGGACTCCACAGCTTTATCCAGCTGTAATGTCTACCCTTTCTATCTGTCATGAATTACTGTGTGTTAAAAATTAGAATTTTTCTCTATCTCTAATAACACTAGTCTATTATATACAAGTCAAGTATTAATACAGAGCTACAGTTTAAGTGTGAAGAGCCAGTTAATCTAAGGCTATCAAGAAGAGATTAGCAACCACCTGAAATGCAATTTTGCTGTGTGTAAACTAGAACAAATGAATTGTGCTGCTGTGTTAGACTGTGAATTAAGTGTCACATTCAAAAGACTGATATCAGATGAATATACCCAGCATGTAACAGAAAGCACAGAACACAAACCTCCTGTTATTAAAAGCAGCAAATGCCAGAGCAGCCAGGACACTGTCACAGGGGGAGCCCTACTGGGTCACTGGTGACTGAGGAGTCATGAGATAAAACAGTCAGATATGTTACTGGCATTAGAAGGGTGCCAAGCTCATGTCTTCCCAGTACTGATCAAGTCTGAATTTTTTCATAAAGAATTAACCTGTGCACTGCTTACCTTTTTTGGAACTGATATTTCCAGGTATTACCCAATGCAAGACAGCTCTTACATACTTTTGAAAGCTGCACACAGATCATGATTTTAGTTTTAGGGACTGCCAACTTGTGTTGCCAACTTACATCATTGTCAGGAGAATCTTATTGAATTAAATTACTTAAGTGGTGAATTTGAGGCACTTCAGATCGATTTTCTTCTTTTGGGCATTAAAGTTCAAAAAGTCTCAAGGACAGTTTTAAAATGAAAAAAAAAAAAAGATTATCCTATTAATTAACAGTCAAATCATAGTGTATTTGGGACATGTAGAAGTAAACCCCTACTTCATAAATACCAGGCACATATATCTATACTCTGAGATAGATCTTACCTAGCTCTGTGACCTGGGACTTGCAGAGTGCTAGTAAATTTGTGGAGTTGAGTTTTTAGTATAAGCTTGGGCTCAGATTTCTAGAATGGCTTCTAGCTTTGTATCCCTTGTACACAGCAGTTTGAGACATCAAAATAAACTCCGTTTTAACAGTGCAGACCTTTTTCAACCTGCCACAGAAACTCCCATTTTTGCTAATCATATAATACCACTGCAAGAAAATAGAATTTTTGAAATGTTTCAAGAAATTCACTATTGAGGACATGTTTTGGGAGCGCCTAGCTTAAAAATTTTTTTTAACTATTTTTCACAAATACTGAAGACACATAGCTCTGAATGAAATCACTGGGGTTTTCTATGGGGTCTGTTTATGATGATAATGCCAAAGTTGCCCTCCACCAACAGCATAAAATTGAATTATACCATCCCATCAGGACTGTTTGATAATTCCATCTGTGAAATTAACAATGCCCAAATGTACTTTTACCCTTTTGATCTCTAATCCTCCCTAAAACTGCCCTCATTTTCTTTGTGTGTGTGAGTTTCTGTTTTACATTTCTCTAAATATCAATGCTTTACTGTGAGTAAGATTTTAAACTTTCCTAACCAAGTCTGATGGGACTGCAGTGAACCAGTGAAGCTTCAATCTACACATCAGCTTCTCTTTCACTTTAATCTGACACAGTAATTTTCCTGGCACATTAAATTCCCTAATAATTTATTCAGTTTATAGGAAGGATACTCTAGAAAGGAAGTAGATTTCTGTGCACCTGGGGTTTTCTAATTCACAGACATGAGAACAGGAAAAATTAATTTTTCTGTAAATGCAGTCTCAGATCTCATTCCTGAGCCTCTATGCAATGCAACTGGTGATTTGGGTTGAGCAGAGATATACATGAGGTGAATTTGCGAGGATTTTAATTTTGAAGAAAAGATGTTCTAGGACTACAATAAAAGACTTTGAGCTGGAATCATCTCCTTAAATTACCTATTCTCCTTATGTGGTTCATATAAGAATTTTACTTGTTCATCAAATGGATTTAAGTTGCTCAATAAATTTGGCTGAGTAGAACACTGAGAAGAGAATTTCTGCAGGGAATCTGAAATCACCACTTAAAACCAAAAATCAGCTGTTGATATAATTGAAGTTTTTCTGACCCAAAGACTCTTGCTCATGACTGACAAAAAAGAATAATGTATTTGAACAACAGTTGATTCCAGATTACTGCTGTTGATCAAACTCAAAAGATTACAGAAAAAGAAATTAAAACTCCCAAAACTTTACTAGCATTTGATTTTAATGTCTACAGCAGTCAACTTTTCTGTTACTCTGTTTTCTAAAGTCATGGTAGTGTTAGAACATATGCTTCATTTGGTTGGAAGTACTGATATTTACATTATCTCCAGATTATTTGACTGGATAAATATGCTAGCAATAAGCAATCCTACTTAGATATAAAAGCAAATAGATTTTAAAAATATCTCAGATGAATTAGTTCATTTTCCTCATGGTTTTGATGAACTTCTATTACTTAATAAGATTGCTGAACACTACAGTCCTCTCATTATTGAAGTGATTTACTAAACACAGGAGCCAGTGCAGCTACCCTATTGCTCTGTGCATTTTAGAGACCTTTCTAAAAACAAATTCCTTTGCCACTGTGCCTCTGGACATATATCTGTGCCTGTGGCATTATGCTCCCCCATAACTGTATTTACATGAGTGTGCATTCTAGTAATTTTTTGTCTGGCACTTCATAATGTCTTAATCTCCATTTGTCTTCCCTCCTCTGTAGGTTTCCCAGTTCCTGAGGTGAACTGGTATCGGGATGGCCAGGTTCTCTCTGCTGCAACTCTGCCCGGTGTGCAGATCTCGTTTAGTGATGGCCGCGCTAGACTGGTGATCCCCACCGTGACAGAAGCCAACAGCGGGAGGTACACTGTGCAAGCCACCAATGGATCTGGGCAAGCGACTAGTACTGCTGAGCTGCTTGTCACAGGTACAGAGCAGCTAAACAAAGGCACCTCTGCCTGCTAGCACTGTGAGGGAGTGATGGAAGAGTAACACAATGACATAGTTCAGATTTCAAGAACATGATCAGCAAAACAATAGCAAAGCACATTTTTTTTTCTTGAAGCAGTCTAGAGTTCAGCATGTGTTCTCACCAGTAACATCTAACAGCGTCCTTTACATTTTAACTGTATAAAGTTTGATCTTAATCTCATAAACTCTTATTCATGATTACAAGCTTCTGGCTCAGCCTTCATACATTATAACTCCTTATGGTCTGTTACACTCGCTACATTGAAATTACCCATAAAAAAAGGATGAAGTTCTGCAGGATGGAGCCATTAATGATATGTAATGGTATCAAAGGGCCATACCAAGAGACTGTGCTTAATGCCTATGGTTACAAACAATGTATCTGTAATTCTAGAAACATCTGCAATCATAGGTGTAATCAGAAATAATATTTTGAATGTTTCAGAAAGTACTATCCTCTGTCAGTAGCATGTGAAGAGGATATAGACCTCATGCACCTCTAGTAATGAAAGAAGTACTTGCCATTCTTTTTAACAGACATTATTGTTTTTCTATTTACTTCTTCAATAAAAATGCAGCTGGAACAGCACCACCAAACTTCTCACAACGACTACAGAGCATGACTGCAAGACAGGGAAGTCAAGTTCGACTTGACGTGAGAGTGACTGGAATCCCTACACCTGTGGTGAAGTTCTATCGGGACGGAGTAGAAATTAAAAGTTCCCCCGATTTTAAAATTTTACAAGAAGGAGACCTTTACAGCTTAATAATTGCAGAAGCATATCCTGAAGACTCCGGCACATATTCCGTAAATGCGACAAATAGTGTGGGACGCGCTACTTCTACTGCTGAACTGCTAATTCAAGGTAACAGAGCTGAGGTTGCAGACCATGAAAATGGTGGTGTAATATGCACCACTTCATTGCAGTTATATAAGAAAGTTAATTTATGACTCCTCTCTCAAGAGTTATTTACTTGCTTTGAAAAAAAAAAAAGCAGCCTCTTTGATGAAATTTGCCAAAGATTTTTGTCTGAGATTTAAAAGGAACTTTTCCCAGAATGGGTCTTCTTTAAGCAGAGGATACAGTTGATGGAAAAAGTTTGGGATACCTTGAGTTGTTCTCATTTTAGTCTGTAAATCTCTTAAAGTTTTATTTGTAAGTTGACTTTGATAGAATAGATATATTAGACTGCATAACTGTATACGGTCTTGTGAAGGAGGCTGGTAAGGATGAAGCAGTTCTTAGAGAATTGTAGCAGGGAATCATGCTACCAATAGCAGGCTTGCCTGGGTTTCACCTCAGCCAGGCTTAGAGACTCTGTAATCATTTTAGATACAGGACTGATATGAAGAATCTGCAATGAATGTATTTTGTTTTGCTTTGTTTTGCTTTGCTTTGCTTGATTTTTTTTTCTAATGACTGGTAATGCAGTAATATTGTTTCAACTGTTTTCACAACTATCTGTCTGTAGATTTTGAAGGCAAAACAGGTGGTTGCTTAATCATTTTTCTGTTCTGTATGCAAACTTTTATATAATTGGGGTTGACCATTCATTTATTTCTCCATTTATTGATTGTTGCCATATGCAAATTTTCTGACCACATTTTCTTTCAAAAGGCGAGGAAGAAGCCGTTCCTGCTAAAAAGACAAAGACAATTGTTTCGACTGCTCAGATTTCACAAACAAGACAAGCCAGAATTGAAAAGGTATCATTTTCAGAAACAAAGCAGGTATGACTAAAATGTGGAGGATTACAGTACCTCACCTTAGTTTTCTTTTCCTTGCTTTTCATTGTAGAAGACTGAAGCCCACTTTGATGCCAGATCACTCACAAGTGTTGAAATGATTATAGAAGGTGCAACCCCCCAACAGCTCCCACACAAGGCACCTCCACGAATGCCTCCTAGACCTACATCAAAATCACCAACCCCGACAACTGCTGCGAAAGCACAAATGGCACGACAGCAATCACCATCACCTGTTAGACAATCACCATCACCTGTAAGACATGTCAGAGCACCAACACCTTCACCAGTAAGGTAAAATTACTATTCTTTCAGGCAACATTATTTTTGGAATAACTTTTACAGACAGAAGTAATGCTGTAGAATAAGAACATAGTATAAAATGAAAGAATGTACTGACTTATTAGTGGCTGATGGTGAGCTGTAATGTGCTATATTTGCAACTGCTATAGAAATGTGCATCACCTCTGAAGACTTCTATCCCCTATTGTAGAAAATCCCATTTGATTGCTCTGCGTAGAGCCAATGTAGCCCTCACAGCTCCATTTCATGATGAAACAGAAAAAAAAAAAAACAAAACCAAAAAAACACAACAACAACAACAAAAAAAACAGTAGCGCAGTTGGCCCTTGATTATTTTAGATGAACAGAGAAAAGAGAAATGACACTGATGAGTGGCAAACAAAATGAAAGGATATGTAAAAAAAAATTGAGGTCATATTCTGTGTATATGCTGGTAATAGCTACAGAAATAATATTTTGAAGGTAGGCAAACTAAATGTGGTTATGGAAAAATGAAGTTTATCTTTGCTGTGTAGAGGGTCTAGAGAGGGAAAGTGAGTGATTTGACAAGCAAGGCTCGTGGTCTGGGAGACCTCATGAGGTCTGTGCTAAGGGGCAGGTAAAGAGAAGAGTGTTTTGAAAGTCCTGCAGTTTCAGTACCTGACGCGCCAGCATCGTGGAAGAAATGTCTCCAGGCTGAATGCTCAGAAGAGCCCCATCAATGTTGCCAGAGCTGGACATGCTGGTGAATTTTTTACCCCACTGATAATAACTTGCAGGAATAAATGGAACAATAACAACCAGCAGTAACTGCATAAACTGCAAAAACAAAAAAAGAATTCAATAGCGACATCTAGAGCACATATAGAGCTAGAAATTTGTCCTCCCTTGCTAGTCAGATCCCTTTTAGACATACAACACATTAGAAAAAGTAAATCTAAAAATTAACATGATGCTGCTGCCCCCTACTGCTGCTATTTGTTAGCGTTCTCTGGGAGATACAGCGCAAAAAATTCCACTCAAAGTAATTCTAGGTTAGAAAGCCTGTTTAAGAATTTTGGAAAATGCTTTAAAACTCTCTGCTAGGATTAGGACTGAATTTTTTGAATATCAATATTTAGAAATTAGCTCTTTCTAAGCGGAAAAATAATTGTGTCTGAGAGCTGTAAATGTACGTGCAGGGAAAAATATTAGGCACTGATAAGAAATTTGCATGGATTATGGGTACATATATGGGTGACACATAAAAATAAGATATAGTACAGGAGTACATCCAGTTGTTTTGCTAAGTGGTTGCCATGTGATATTTTTATAATGATTGGTTATAATTATCATTTTGTCTCTCTACAGAGACTGGACCATGAATGTATTATGTAGTATTTCCAGCCTGTGAGCCTTTTGTATTATTCCTATCAGAAGAATTAGGATAGAGCAAATGCAAAATCATGATGTATTTTTTATTTTTCAAATATCTTTGGTTGACCGAAATTTCTTTTGCCACTTGTTCTTTTTGGAAACTAAGCTACTACAAAGACTTGTTAAAGTCATGGGAATGACAATAGGTAGGCATAATGTTAAAAAAACAAGTCAGTGTAATTTACAAGTAGAACCTCTCAAAAACCTTTCTTAAAATCAAACTACACAATACTGGAGATACTGTATATGGGGAAGGAGTTCAAGTTCAGGCTGAAGTTGTTTATACAGCTCTGTGGCTGTAGATTAATGATATTGATACTCAATTTTTTTCAATAGGTCAGTTTCTCCTGCTGGGAGAATCTCCACCTCACCAATTAGACCAGTGAAATCTCCATCTCCAATCCGTAAACCACATGTAGTAACAACTGGGGCAGATGTCCCTCCTCCTTGGAAGCAGGAGGGGTATGCTGCAACCATGGAAGCCCAGATGAAGGAAACAAGAGTATCTGCAAGCACTACCCAAGTGACTGAGGAAAGATGGGAGGGGAGATACGGAGTCCAAGAACAAGTTACCGTTACTGGCGCTGCTGCTGGCGAGGCGGCCCCTGGTGCTAGAGAGGTAAAGTTTGTTTTTGGAAAAAACATTGAGTTTGCTTTGTGTGGGGTCTCACCACTGCTGGATAGATCTGCTAAATGGAATCTGAGAGGTTGTGTGTAAAATCATGTGTGCATCTGCCGTTGAGAGAGTTCTGCTGCAGACATGGAAATGCTTCTCTGCAACATTCTGTCTCTGTACTTGTTTTGTGCTTCTTCTGAATGTATGCAAAATATGAAAAAATATCTTTTGATGTGACTAATATAGGTGAGAAAAGACAGTGAAAAAACAGCAGCTATTGCTACGGTTGTTGCTGCTGTGGATCAAGCCATGGTGAGAGAACCAGCTCCAGGTGCTGTAGAGCAAACCACTAAAAGGACAGCAATGACTGCAGTCCACGTTCAGCCTGTTCACGAGCAGGTAGAAATAGAGCACAGACATTCTATGATTTCCCTTTATCTCTTCATCCAACACACAAACAAAGCATGACTCACTGTGAGGAATTAACCAGATATTACCCAGTGCACTGCAAAAGCATGCATACTTGTCTAGAACACCTAGATTTTAAAGGAATGCTCAGGTTCACTTACACCATTGCATTCCATCATAACAGGATTGAACTAATTACTCTTTTTAAGTTTAAGGATGTTTTCTCTGAAAGTGATCCTCTATTCTCTCTTCTCCTTTATTTTCTAACACTATTCTTATGATGATGAAATTTTTTATCTAATATCATTTATAATTTCCCCACTAGAAATAAAATCATTCTCCCCGGTATTTTTCCTTTACTTGAATTCCTCTCTTACTTTTCCTTCTCCTCTTATTTTGATGATCAGTTTTTTAAAATAAATTCTAAGGCTTTGGGTTTTTTTTGTTTGTTGCTACAAAAATCAGATGAAAAAGGAGGCAATGGTAGTAATTACCAGTGATAAAGCCACAAAACAAACAGTGATATCGAGAACTAGAGAAGGAATTGTAACTTCACAAGAACAAAGACACATCTCTCCTGAAAAGGTGAATACAGATTCTACCTGAGATTGTTATGCCCTACCTTGTTCAAAAATCTGATATCTCATCAAAAGACAAGCCCATGAAGAAGACAAAAGAGATATTGTTATTATTTGTCCCTTTTATTTATGTTCACTCTTCCAGTTTACGGTGCTACCTAGAACAAACCTCTCTTTTTTCTAGTAACTTACTAGCTAGTACTCTTGATCATTTTAAGAATTGACATGTAGAAACTGGCTCTTAAATTTTGTTGGGGGTGAGGGGTAGAAGGAGGGGTGTTCCGATATTGTCTGAGCTTGCCATTTGTAGCCTGCTTTGTTTGTTGTCAGCACAGGGGGTCAGAAAAAAAGGAGGAAAAACTCATTCTGCATTGAAATCAATTTTGAAAATACCAATGAATTATTTTAATTCAGATTATTTTATCAGAAAAATGTGATTTAATGGAAGATGAACTTTTATCAGCAATGTTACATTTGAATTATAGTAGAAATGAGTGGAAGAAAGTGTAATCTCTCTTCAAAGCACTGAGAAACAGAAATCCACCTGGGCATTGAACTTGGCATTTGAAGTCTTGTCAAATAAAAGTTTTGTAAAACTTATTTTTAATATCCTACACTTTCTCAGTGATTATAATGCAGGATAGTTTTTCTCTGAGACAATTTTTTTTAGTACTGCTTTCAGTGGCAAACCAAGCATTTGTGCAATGTTTTATTATTTTAATGTTAAATGTTTTATACCAAGTCCGTTCATGTTGTTATTGTTGTTTCCAGACAAGATGATTTCAAAATACAGAATGTGACATCTTTGCTCATTTAATTTCCATGCTCTTTTCCAAATATATTGAAAATCACATACCTTATATTTTAAAATAAAAACATAAAATTCTTTATTTGTAAATGTCCAGATGGTGAGAAAAGAACCCGAGAAAACTCCAGTACCGACAGTAATAACTGCCACAGACAAAGCCAAAGAACAAGAAAGAATAACAAGAGCTAGAGAAGAAATATCTACCAGACATGAGCAAGTGCACATTTCTCATGAACAGGTAAATAAATGTTACAATCTTTAGTTCATTGAGATACACTGGTTTATAAAATCTGTTAAATAACTTTGCTGTTCTTCTTTACAAAGAGAAAATTCCTAAACAAAAACTTAATGAAACAAGGTATTCCAGACCAAAATCTCTGCAGGTCCAGTTCTACTGACCTCATAACAGCTCTGTCTGCAGAGGAGTCTTCTCACAGATGTGTCTTCTCACAGATCCTTCGAGCATTAGGGCTTTTACTGCCACAGGACACAGAATTTCTTATGATCCCTAATGACAAATTTATTTCTGAAAGTAGATTTCTGAATATAAATTTTAAAGGTTATTTTTAATGTAATGATATGTAGTGTGGAGCTTGATTTAATGAAGTTCATACTTGTGTGAGGATTGAATACATCTGTTAGACCATATTGTAGAACCATTCAACTAATGGGGTTAGCTGTTAAGTCAATAATACTAATTTCTATACAAACAGTTTCTACAAAACAATTGCATATTACAAACTAGGAAGTACAAAGTTTCTTCTCTTATTCAAATCAAAATTAATGCAACATATTACTGACTGTGCGTGAACTTCTCTCAGCATATAAGATGGGCTATAACTTGGGTACAAAGGTATTGCTTCAGTTCTGAAGTCATGTTTCTTTCTTCTTGCTATACATTTAGAAACATTATCCTGCTTTTTGAAAAAAGTTGTGTAATCTTGACAACAGGCATAATCAATTACTATTATTTTTCTTTACCATAAAAAATAGATAAGAAGGGAAGATATGAAACCTTCTGTACCTAAGGTAGTAATTTCTACTGACAAACCTAAGGCACCGGTCATAATATCGAAAAGTAAAGAAAGAGTTGCCACCAAACAAGAACAAGTGAGCATAACACGTGAAAAGGTGAATAGCACTGTTACAAACATGTTATAACATGGTTATAACATGTTCTATCCTTTCTCCTTTACAAACCACTTGTTTTCCTCAAAAAAATACTAACTATACATTTCCAGCTCATTTTTTTCTAAGATTATTCCACTGACAAACTCCTAGACCTACTGCTAATTAGACTAAATTATTTCACCATGATCTTCTTCTCTTGCTTTCATTAATAGGATGCTCATAATTATCTTCTGACTGATGTTTGGAATGGACTGACTGACTTCTGAAATGCATTTTAACTTTTTTTTTTAATCATTATTTTTATTTTAATAGGTGCGAGGGTATAACAATACTTATCAGTACACAGAGATGTGTGCAGTGTACAAGGATCTAACTCTTCAATTCTCTTTCCCTGTTCCCATTTCAAAATATTTTCTCATTATTCAAATATCTTTCAAGACTGAATGTAACTGAAGTTTTCATTTCTGCTATAAAAACTAGATTTAAAAGGAAGCTGAGAAAACTACTATAGCTCCAAAAATAGGTGCCACTGCTAAAACCAAAGCACCAGTCACAGTGTCCAGAACTGGAGAAGAAATTACAACCAATGCGCTGCTACAATTTGGTTTATCGGCAAACCTTATGTTTTAAGACCTACTTTGGTACAACATAATGCTCTCAGATTAATTCCTGAAAACATACTCAATCAGTGGGATGACTGTCAAGTAACAGAGTCAGTATGATAAAGTTTCCAGTGCTGAAGAGGTTTATATCCCATCCTGCTAGGAAATGTCACACTTTAGGCTATAGTCTGATTTCTTCATGACAGTCTCCTTTCTATCAGTGGCTTTTAGTAACATTTACTTATTCAAATTTCTGACTCTGCAGTCTTTTTTTCTATGTGATGATTCCTTGTAACTTCATGGTTGTCAGATGAGACAACTTCTCTTTATTGAGGTTTGAATTGTTCTTTGTACTGTACAAACTTTAACATCCATTCAGGTCTGTCCAGTTTGTTAATTATGACTATCAGACACTTGTTGGTACTGCTTTGTTCCAGTAGGATTCCCACAGTAGAAAAGATCTACAATATAGCCAGGAACACTTACATGTGGAAGAATAGCATAGTTTACAAAAGCTGTTATTTAAAATCTATCTACCTACAGTGTAGTACATTCATAAAGTACTTTTATAAAATACAAGTAAACAAGTGAAGCATATAAAACTCACTCAGGGGAGTCAGACTGCTAAGTGAATTCAGTCTCTCTTATTATATGATGTCAATTTAGGGCCAAATTCAAGCCAGTACAACAAATTATTTTGAAACCAACAGTAATACCAAATAAGAGGTCTCTGTTACCTAAACACTACTTCAATAACAAAACAAAATCTCTGTAAATGATCACATTTTTGCCTCACCTAAGTAATTTTAGTTTAAGCTGGTAATGATTTTAAAATCAGTATGAAATTATCTGTTAAGGTTTTTTCCCATTTACAAGGCATACATATCATATGCTCTGTTGCTGCATCCAGAGCAGTTATGACAGAAAAAAAAAAAAAACAGCTGTAGTAGTCACTGTTATCTGCTGTTGGCTGACTGGACAGAAGTTTGGATCCTAATAACAAAGAAGCTGACAGTATTAATGAATTATTAGAAACAAATAGAAGTTCTGATACAAAAACATTCTTTCCAAATTATCAGACATCTCAGTCTCCCTCCTTTTTAAAAACGCTTTAAAACAGATCAGCACTGAATTAACACATATACCTGATGTAAAAATTTTTATGTGTCTGTTTCTTAATAAATACATTCACATCAGATACTAGATGCATTTTACATCTACAAGAGTTATATGGAGCTGATGAGCATACTTTAAAACTATGTGCACATTTACATACCTGCATGCTCTTAGACAATAGGACACAAATGTGGCTGTAAAGTATTAAAACTGGGCTTGCAAACAAACATTGATATGTATAAAACACAGAAGCACCAGAGACAGCACTTAAAGAATGTATTTGCATTTGAATTTACTGATTCTAAAGTATATTTACAGGTGCATACTTTTGATCTTTTCATCATGACTTGCATAACCATACAACCTCGCTTTGGAATATCCTGAACATTAAAACTGTTTGTCATCTATACAATGTTTTCAATATAATGATGAATATGTGTATAAATTCTGCTGATGTTATTTGCAGACACAAGCTGGAAAAAAGGCTGAAGCTGTAGCTACAGTTGTTGCAGCAGTTGATCAGGCACGTGTTCGATCGCCCTGGCAGCCAGAACAAGCAGATGAAACTTATGTAAAGGAGAAAACTTTGGAATATGGTTATAAAGAGCACACTGTAACAGATCGTGGTTCTGAGGCCCCAGCAGAACGTCATATTGTCACTAAAGAAGTCAAAACAGTCTATATTCCTCCTGAGAAACATATCTCAGCTCCTGAAAAGCAGGAAGTTCATATATCAAAAGAGGTTAGCCTCTTTTTTTGACATTACATTCTTTTCCAGAAACTATGTCCCAGTGAAATCTGTTTCAGTTTAAAGTAACAGCATCACTTTCAACAACTTTTTTCATTACTTTGTGTAGATAAAAAGAACAACAGAACTCGAGAAAACAATTCACGTTGAACCGCCGCGACCTCGCACAGCAAGTCCTCACTTCACGGTCTCCAGAGTCGCTGTTCCTAAACCAGATCATACGTATGAGGTAAGCTGAGGTTGTGTCCAGGAGGAGCAGCATGCTCATTTTCAGTAGCCAGTAGGTCACCCATTCAACCTGGCTTTTCCTCCCACACTCCAGTGTGGTGCTTCCCCAAGAGAAAGAGCTGGATGCTCCTTGCAGTTATTTTTGTTGACTAATAAAGAGCACTGCTGTAAACAGATAAATGAATTGCTAAAATATAATTTGTTGTTATTATTTCATACATAAATAATCTTATAAACTGTTTGAGGATGCAGCTTCAGACTTTATGACATACAGTGAAATTGTAGAGATTTATCATGCAAGTTATATTTTTAAAGAACAGAAGTATCCCTCTTTAATCTTATTATGTGCATCAGTTCACTCACACACTGCTTTTTTCTTCCTTGCTAATTAATACATGTTAAGCTATTTTTTTAAATAGAAAAAAAAAAAACCAGACTAACTGCATAATATACCATCCATTTTTAATCTTACTCTTCCATTCTTCTGTTGGATTCCTTTATATAACATTAAAATTCTCCAGTTAATTAATTTTCTCATTCAAGCATATTTTTTCTCTTCACATGGAATTTAAAAATTATTTTCCCTGAAATATAATTAAATGCTGTTATAAATATTTTTATTAAATATTTATGTGTTTTTTAAAAGTTATTCCATCCATAATAAGATTTTTGAAATCTCTTCAGTTATTTTAATCATTGGAAATTATGTAGTTAATAGTATTCTTTATTGCAGTATTAGACTGATTAAATGGAAAATCTAAGGTTTCAAGCAAAGAAACAGAGAGAACATTTCTTGTGTTGTGCTTAAGAGCTTCTTGACCATTTAAAAAGCGAATTCAAAAGTGAAACAGAAAATATTTAAATGTTAGATCAAAAATAATACAAGGATATTATATCTCTGATATTCTACTACTGCAACCTAAAAGTGCTACTCTTTTTTTACATATAGCATTTGCAGAGTCAAAACAACAAGTAACAAAGGAAGCAACTGCTGCATCTGCAATCTGCTCAAGAAATGCACTCTCTCCTTTGAAAATAAGACAACAAAGCTGTAACTCCTTGTCTTTTGTTCCCTAGGTTTCAATAGCTGGATCTGCCATGGCTACTCTGGAGAAAGAGTTATCAGCTACTTCTGCTGTGCAAAAGATCACCAAGCCTGTAAAACCACCTCAGCTAAAGCCTCATGAAGTCAGGACAAAAGCAGAGCCAGTTGCTCCTCCACAGTTTCCTTTTGGAGAGGCTGCTGAGACATACAAGAGTCACTATGATGTTGAGACTAAAAAGGAGACAAGCATTACAAGTGAAGCAGTGCGGACAGAACATTTGATGCTGCATAAAGAAGGTGAACCAAAGGTAAGTTTTTAAGCAAATTTCTGTCACTTTGACTGACTTTCATCTTAAAACTATAGAACAACCTCATTTTTTTGCTGTCCTCTTATCACGATTTTCCACTTCTAAAGCATTCTGCTGCCTTTTACTTTTTATTGTTTTACACAAATCCATGTAAGGATCTAATATTTACTTATGACATGCAAAGAGTTCACATTACCTGATATATTTTCTTATTTAAATTACACTGCCTATGTCCTTGACTTTATTCATTATTGTCCTCTAAACTACCTAGGTGACAGAAACTGCCAGAGTTCCTGTGCCTGCAGAAATCCCTGCTACTCCACCCACCTTGGTCTCAGTAAGTAATTCGTATGCAGTGTAGGGGAGTTACACTAGATTTTCACCCATTCTGTTTTCTAATTTTTATCACTGAATACCTAACCATTAAATATTGACTTTATTTAATCTTTTTAATTTTGTATTAGATTTACTGAGCCGTATAGCTTATCTCTGATACAAAGTCTTCTTGATGTCTTTCATGGTAGTGATTTTTCACATTTATGCTGCATAGAAGGTTGATCTATCTGCATAAATGTGAACCTACCTTTTCATTTTGTTAATAACAGCAACAATCAGAGATCCTAAAAGCCAGTTCCAAATACTTCCCTTTGGAAGATGCCTTTTTTCCCCCCTGCATTCATTGCTTCACAGAACACTGTTTTGAACTAGACGTTAAATTTTTCCATTCAGATGGGTTTTAGATATTTAAATATCTGTTCAGTATTGAGAATGTATACTGACTGTGATACTTATTTTTTGTCATACAGGGCCTCAAAAATAAGACTGTGACTGAAGGTGAGTCTGTCACTCTGGAGTGCCAAATATCTGGTCATCCTCAGCCTACAGTGACATGGTACAGGGAAGACTACAAAATTGAGAGCTCAATGGACTTCCAGATCACTTTCAAAGCAGGGCTTGCTCGCCTTGTGATTCGTGAAGCCTTTGCAGAGGACAGTGGAAGATTTACCTGCACTGCTACCAATAAGGCTGGGAGTGTCAGCACTTCTTGCCACTTACAAGTGAAGGGTAAGTATATTTATAGAATTGTTAAAGTTGGAAAAGACATTTAATCCAAACCATTAATCCAAAACTTCCAAGTCCACAGCTGAACCGTGTCCCTAGGGGCCACATCTACATGTCTTTTAAATAACTCCAGGCTGGAGAAGGTATTTAAAAATCAGCCCAAGATGACTCACGGGCAACCTGTTCCAATGCTTGATAATCTTTAATAGCCTTTTTAGTAAAAGGTTTCCTTATTTTCAAACTAAACCACCTTTGGTGTAATTCAAGGACAGTCCCTCTTGTCACTGTAGGAAATGAATAATTTTGTTAACTGTATATTGCTTGTAATGTATCTTAGACATTTAAAACATATGGCCTGAGTTATACTCCAGGGATACTAGGTAAAAGGGCTGTAAGAATTGTTGGAAAAGGCCAATAATGGGCTGATAATAGGAGCCACTTAACTGGATTCCTCAGTGGAATTTGACTAGCCCTCTGAGCCAACTAACTGCTTACTCCTAGTATGTCAACTAAGCTAATTGCTTAAGGCCTATTAAGGTATTTTAAAATCCACTATGTCAAATTTGCCTTGTAGTTACTGAAGAAATTGAGACTCGAGAAACCATTTCTGAGAAGACTGTTACAGAAGAGAAACGGTAAAGTTACTTTTCTGCTCCTATTGCATTATTGCATTGTTTTATGAGAGCTTCAGACATCAGCTCACTTACCCGCACCAAAATTTTATTTCAGCTATGTGGAGACAAAGGACATTGTAATGGAAGATGTCTCTGCTGCAGCAGAGGAAGTATCAGGAGAACCCATACCTCCTTTTTTCATAAGAAAACCCATGGTGCATAAATTAATTGAAGGTGGGAGCATTATTTTTGAATGCCAAGTAGGGGGCAACCCAAAGCCACATGTCTACTGGAAAAAAGGCGGAGTTCCTCTAACGACTGGCTACAGGTACTTTGAATCCAATGCCCAAAATCCATCTTAACATAATTTTATGCATTTAATTCCCATTTAATTGGCAACGTCATAATTTGACTCCCTCACTTATGCTGAGCCAAGTAACATCCTGATTTCTGTGAAATAAATTATTTTTAAATGTAAAATTATAGGCTTATGTCTTAATGTGTGACTTTAAAAGGTTGTTAAGTTTTAAAATATAAATATTCCAAAGACTATAAAATTAGATATACTTATATGTTATACTTACAAACAAATCAGGAAAAAGTTTTGTATTTGTTTTACTCTGTGCAATATTTGCATTCTATGTAAGTCTGTAGAAAGCAACATACTTTCTAGCTGAGAAAAAATATTACATTTGTAGCATTCTTGCTACATCATGTTATGATGACCTTTACTAGGACAAACTGTGTGCACACAGAATATCCCATTATATTGTGTCTGATAAGTAGACCTGATATTTCAGTAGTGGTGTTTGGATCCTATTTATTTAGTGACAACAAAAAGAAAGCTGACCAGTACTCTAGTTTCAGCATGGTTATTTTTCATATGCTGCTCTGTATGCTCATTCATTCAGTGAGCATTGCCTGCAAAAGTTTCTCTTTATGCGCCTTGCACAAGTTAGGAAGGTGTCTAACTAAAAGCAAATTAACTAAAAAGTCTGTCCAGAATTATAGAGACCTTTTTCTTTAATGTTTTCTGTAGATACAAAGTGAGTTACAAAAAAGAAACCGGGGAATGCAAACTTGAAATTTCCATGACTTTTGCTGACGATGCCGGAGAATACACTATTGTTGTTCGTAATAATCTCGGAGAAGCTTCTGCAACGGTCTCCTTACTAGAAGAAGGTACATTTTACATTAAGGAAATGGGAACAATATTTATTAAAATTAACTTCAGTATGGGAAAACAGATTTTAAATTGTGCTGCAAATTATTTGTAGCTTAGTTTATTCAGCTCAAGAAACATAAAGGGAGATCTGGTGGCTCTGTTTCTGCAAGGCAGAGTCTCTGACATCAGGCCCCTGAAGGACTTCATTCTTTGATAGAATGTGTAGCTATTGGAATATTCTTCTGTTGACATGTCCTGTTCATGACAAGATAAGACATTTAGAGAGGGATGTGGGAAAAGGAGGTTAATCAATTAATAGGTTCTTATCTTAAAGGAAAAGAAGCTAGTTTAATTTTTTAATTTGTCCTGTAAAAATGTACAAAAATTTTCAGGAGTCAGAGTCATGGTGAAGAAGTTGTAAAATAATCTCTGCAGATGCTTCCATTTTGAAAACTAGGACACCTGAATAGTACAGGAAAACTCCTGACTGTTTATAAAGGCCATATTAATATATCTGTCTTTGCATTTTGCTACTGTTTGTATTTATTGGCTAAACAGATGGAAAATCTGCTTGAATCACCAAAACCAGTAAAATAAGTTTGTACTCATTTTCTCCATTCAATCTAGTGGAAACAAAAAAATTTATCAAAATTAATCTCTTCTCAATTCTTAGCTGATTACGAAGCCTACATAAAATCGCAACAAGAAATGATGTACCAAACTCAAATGACTGAATACGTACAGGAACCTAAAGTGGCTGAGGTAGCCCCACCCATTTCCTATGGTGACTTTGAAAAAGAGTATGAGAAAGAACAAGCTCTAATTAGGAAGAAAATGGCAAAAGATACAGTGATGGTCAGAACTTTTGTAGAAGATGAGGTATGTCTATCCTTCATACTTATTTTGGGTCCTGACATTTTACCATACAAATAATTTATTTTCAAGGTCATTATTTGACACAGAAAACTAATGGTCTTGCTTTTCTCTATAGGAATTCCATATTTCTTCTTTTGAAGAAAGACTTATCAAGGAAATTGAACTCCGAATTATTAAGACTACCTTACATGAACTTCTCGAAGAAGATGGAGAGGAGATGATGGTTGACATTTCTGAATCTGAAGCTGTAGAAGCAGGATTCGACTTAAGATTAAAGAATTACAGAACCTTTGAAGGGACAGGAGTTACCTTCCATTGCAAGACATCTGGATATCCATTGCCAAAGGTACCCCAAATCTGTATGATTTTTATATAAATCATTTGGTGCTCTGCTTGTAAAAAATCCCTTAATGTCTCATTGTTAGACATTCTACATTCTGCACGGGAAACAGTAACTCTCAAAAGAAATCCAGTCTTATGGTTTGATATCAAGCTAAATTTTCCTTTTGTCCCTTAATAGGACTAAAGTAAATAGGACTAGAAATAGGTTTGTTAGCCAGTTCAGACATAGTTTGGATTTACCAATTAAGTTGATCTTGATTCTGAGTGTCTCTGGGGTAGCCGAGACCAGTGGGGAACACAGTAGCAGTCCAGTCTAGGTTACTTTGCTCTTCATCAAAATGGGCTTTATATCTGTTTCTAACTCCAAAACTCGTGCTTCAGGCTGCTATGTAAACATCTTACATCAGTCTCACTTATTCCAAGTAAAAATATTAATGTTTAATACATATATGTGGGCTGTAATGCTTTTCAGCTGAAAAATAGCAAGTTGTTATCTCCTGAGTGTACAAGTCATTACTGGATCTTTGTGTTTAGGAGAGCTCACATAGCAGTCTACTGTTTCTTTCCATGCAGGTGGCATGGTACAAGGATGGAAAACGTATAAGGCATGGAGAGCGCTACCACATGGAACTTCTGCAAGACGGCAGCGCCACTCTGCGTTTACCTGTTGTTTTACCTGAAGACGAAGGAATTTATACTGTCTTTGCCAGTAATATGAAAGGAAATGCTATTTGCTCAGCAAAACTCTATGTTGAGCCAGTTGCACCTACAGCAACTCCAGGTTATATGCCAGGACCTGAAGCTATGAGAAGATATAGGTAGGTACACATTAATATAATTTTATGAGACTTCAATCTGCTGTGATAGTCCAAAAGGCCATTACATAGCAGTTAAACAAGCTTAAGCTATTGGAGGTTTTCTAGAACCTCTAGAAAAGTTCCAAACACTGTTTTCATTACTTATATATATGATTTATGTGGTAAATTTTTGTCTGCTTTTCCCTTTTAATGAGCAATGCAATTCCCAGAGTACAAGCATTCACATGCATTTCCAGCCACTGTATGAGATTTACAAGCTCACTAACCATATTTATTTGTTAAAGCATTCATATTTTTGAAAAAATATCTTCTGCACTTGGGATTTTAGTGTGATGTGCAAGTATTTTTTCCTCCCCTTGAAATAGCTGTATTTCCATGACAGAAAAATGAAGCATTGTGATGTTCTGTGTTCAGTCACCATACACATACAGACACGTGCACAAACGTACACAGGATTGCACTATCCTATTTTGATCTGTGCACTATCCAAAACCCAAAACTTTCTTTGGCCGTCTTGCATCCTAAAACTACTCAGCTCTAAAAACTCCTGTCAAAAACCTAAAGGAAATTGACTCCACATAAAAATTAACTTTTTCCCAATTTCTCACATTGTTAAATTGGTCAAACTCTCTAAAATAAACTCTAAGAAAGGCAAAGGTTGAAATGTTTATCATCTCTTTATCATACCACTGCTATATGACATTGCCATACACATATCTTATCTTTTCCTTCCAGGTCTATCTCTCCACGGTCTCCAAGCCGGTCTCCTGCCCGCAGTTCTCCTTCTCGTTCTCCTGCCCGGAGATTAGAAGAAACTGATGAAGGGCAACTAGAGAGACTATATAAGCCAGTTTTTGTGCTGAAACCGACATCATTTAAATGTTCACAGGGACAGACAGCAAGATTTGACTTAAAAGTTGTTGGCAGACCTATGCCAGAGACATACTGGTTCCATAATGGTACATCAGCCTCATTTTCATGAATAAATAATCTTTTAAATAGTCTTTTTTGTTTCAATGAGACTGTTTTGATTGCAACTGTTTGCTTTTCATGTGTTTCTGCAGGCCAACAAGTGATTAATGACTACACCCATAAAATAGTGATTAAAGAAGATGGTACCCAGTCACTGATCATTGTCCCTGCAATGCCTGAAGACTCTGGAGAATGGGCTGTCATTGCTCAGAACAGAGCAGGCAAAGCTTCAGTCTCAATGACACTGACTGTAGAAGGTATCTTCTGTATTTTCTATTGTATTCTGTATATCGTGTTATTTTTAGCAGACTGATGAGTGTCTCTTATTTAAAACCATGGTTGTCATTTCCTCTTGTGATAATTTACATTTGCTCTTTCAGCTAAGGAAGACCTAGTAAGACCACACTTTGTGGAAAGGTTGAGAAATGTCAGCGTGAAGGAGGGCTCTAGACTGGAGATGTCAGTGAAAGCTACTGGTAACCCTAATCCTGACATTGTATGGCTCAAGAACAGTGACATCATTGTGCCCCATAAATACCCCAAAATAAAGTAAGGATTTTTGTTACTTTTAAATCAATTGAAATTTTTATTTTTATTTTTATATTTTATTTTATTTTATTTTATTTTATTTTATTTTATTTTATTTTATTTTAAATACTTTGTATAAATTAAGTAGTAAATAACCATCATCCTGCATCCAGCATCCTACAGTTTCACAGAAGGGATTCACTAGGGGCTTTTGCATTGCCATAAGGATTACAGATATCAAATACCTTGCACGATTAACTCCATTTTTATTTTCCCAGCCTGTGTTTTCATACAGTTTCTATTCTACAAAGTCATCACAGAGATTTAGTGAACTTTCCTCTGTCTCTGATTTTGAAGACCTCTGTAGGCAAAACTGCCACAGAATTTAAGACTGGTTTTCATTACTCTTCTCTGTTTGGTTTTTAGGAACTGCACTCCCAAACATGAATAAACATAAACAAAATGTCTGTTACCTCCAGAGATTTGCCTTTGGAGGCTTTGAACTATTTAGAAGCAGGGCAAAAATTAATGACAAAGAAGGGAAAAATAATTAATTTTTTTTCCCCTATATTTCAGGATTGAGGGAACCAAAGGGGCAGCTGCCCTTAAAATTGAATCTACTGCCAGGCAAGATGCTGCATGGTATACTGCTACTGCTATCAATAAAGCTGGGCGGGACACTACCCGCTGCAAAGTAAATGTTGAAGTTGAACACACAGAACCTGAACCAGAAAGGAAATTAATAATTCCAAAAGGAACTTACAAAGCCAAGGA
Organism: Rhadina sibilatrix; assembly: GCA_013400275.1. NCBI lineage: Eukaryota > Metazoa > Chordata > Aves > Passeriformes > Phylloscopidae > Rhadina > Rhadina sibilatrix. Next base: position 411,132 of record VWYO01019479.1, read on the forward strand.
GATTGCAGCACCAGAATTAGAACCTCTCCATCTGCGTTATGGTCAAGAGCAATGGGAGGAAGGAGATCTCTATGACAAAGAAAAGCAACAGAAACCATTTTTTAAGAAGAAGCTCACATCTTTAAGGCTCAAACAATTTGGACCAGCACACTTTGAATGCAGGCTTACACCAATTGGCGACCCAACCATGGTGGTGGAGTGGTTGCATGACGGCAAACCCTTGGAAGCAGCTAACAGACTCCGCATGATCAATGAGTTTGGGTACTGTAGCCTGGACTATGGGGTAGCCTATTCCAGAGACAGTGGAGTGATTACTTGCAGAGCAACTAACAAATATGGTACAGACCATACATCTGCTACTCTGATTGTGAAGGATGAGAAAAGTCTTGTGGAAGAATCCCAGTTGCCAGAAGGCAAAAGGGGACTCCAGCGAATTGAAGAGTTAGAAAGAATGGCCCACGAGGGTGCTCTACCTGCTGTTGCTCTGGACCAAAAGGAAAAACAAAAACCAGAAATCGTTTTGGTTCCTGAACCTGCAAGAGTCCTTGAAGGTGAAACAGCACGATTCCGCTGCCGTGTAACTGGCTATCCTATGCCCAAGGTCAACTGGTACCTCAATGGGCAGCTCATCCGTAAAAGCAAAAGGTTTAGACTCCGTTATGATGGAATCTACTACCTGGATATTGTGGACTGCAAATCATATGACACAGGAGAGGTGAGAGTCACTGCAGAGAATCCAGAAGGCTTTATTGAACATAAGGTGAAACTTGAGATCCAGCAGAGGGAAGACTTCAGATCTGTTCTTCGTCGTGCTCCTGAACCCAAACATGAGCCTGTAGTTACAGAACCTGGGAAACTTCTCTTTGAGGTACAGAAGGTAGACAAACCTGCAGAGGCAACAACCAAAGAAGTGGTGAAGCTGAAAAGGGCTGAAAGAATCACTCACGAAAAGCTTTCAGAGGAATCTGAAGAGCTGCGTAGTAAATTCAAGCGCAGGACGGAAGAGGGCTACTATGAAGCCATTACAGCTGTGGAACTTAAATCTCGCAAAAAAGATGAATCATATGAAGAAATGCTAAAAAAGACAAAAGAAGAACTTCTTCACTGGACCAAAGAGATCCCAGAGGAAGAGAAGAAAGCACTTCCTCCTGAAGGCAAAATTACCATTCCAACATTCAAACCAGAGAAGGTGGAGCTTAGTCCAAGCATGGAGGCTCCCAAGATACTTGAACGAATTCAAAGCCAGACTGTAGCCCAAGGAACAGACGTACACTTCCGTGTGAGAGTGGTGGGAAAACCCGATCCTGAATGCCAGTGGTTCAAAAATGGTGTTCAGATTGAAAGGACTGATCGTGTGTACTGGTACTGGCCTGAAGATAATGTTTGCGAATTAGTTATCAGAGATGTGACTTCTGATGATTCTGCCAGCATCATGGTGAAAGCAGTCAATATAGCTGGTGAAACTTCTAGCCACGCTTTCCTGTTAGTACAAGGTAATTTCAATTCTTTTGCTTGTCCTACTGCTCACCATAGTGTCTTAAGTCTGCTTGGTCAGTGCACTGTTGATTGTTATGTATTGTTTTGCAGCCAAACAGTTAATTAGCTTCACCCAGAAGTTACAAGATGTTAGTGCTAAAGCAAGAGACTCCATGGCAACGTTTGAATGTGAAACATCAGAGCCCTTTGTCAAAGTGAAATGGTTTAAGGACGGAATTGAGATTCATTCTGGAGACAAGTACAGGATGCACTCAGACAGAAAGGCTCACTTCCTTTCTGTATTAACAATTGATATGTCTGATGCTGATGACTACACCTGTGCACTGGTTGAAGATGAATCTGTAAAAACCACTGCAAAGCTTACCGTTGAAGGTAAGATGCATACAGCTCAGTACCATGCCATACTGTGGAAGTGAAATCAGCTTCAGAAAGAAAAGAGATTATTTAAACAGGTGTCTAGAACCCTATGAAATTTTGAGCTGCTTTCATAATTTTGAAATCCAGTATGAAAGTTTAGAGATGTATTTATGGAAAATGGTTACACTATATATATATATATATATATATATATATATATTCCCTTAGGCTCATTCAATAACATTTTTTTTCTTCAGGAGTTTCTTCAAGCTTAATCACAAATGTAATTATTTGTCTTTAGGTGCTGCAGTTGAGTTTCTTCAAGAACTTGAGGATGTTGAAGTGCCAGAATCCTTCTCAGCTGAACTTGAATGTGAGGTTTTCCCAGAAGATGTGGAGGGGAAATGGTATCATGGTGATGTTGAACTCACTCCTAGTCTTAAACATGTGATTGCATCCCGCCGTGGTCGCCAGATCCTCACTATTAAAGATGTTAATAAAGATGATCAAGGAGAGTACAGTTATGTTGTTGATGGAAAAAAGACTCAATGCAAACTGAAGATGAAACGTAAGCATTTCTTATATTGTCTATATACTATAGATTTTCTATATTATAGCATGTATTATATAATTGTATCCCATAATGCTTCAGTGTTCAATATTTTGCCTCTTGTAAGTATTATTTAACTTCACTTAATTCCACAGCTCGTCCCATGGCAATTCTTCAAGGACTTACTGATCAAAAAGTCTGTGAGGGAGATATTGTGCAACTTGAAGTCAAAGTGTCCCTAGAAAATGCAGAAGGTGTCTGGATGAAAGATGGGCAAGAAATTCAATCAAGTGACCGTATTCACATTGTGTTGGATAAACAATCACATATGTTGCTCATAGAAGATGCCACAAAGGAAGATAGTGGAACTTACTCTTTTAGTGTTCCTGATCTTGAGCTGTCAACCACTGGACAGATCACAGTGTACAGTAAGTCACTATGATGATTTTGAAGGTGTGTTTGATTTTTGGCACCTTTAGGATTACTTTTTAAAGGCATAGCTTTTCTCACAATGAATATTTTTGTAACCTGGCAGGTGTGGAAATAGTGGTGCCTCTAGAAGATGTTCACGTAATTGAAGGGACAAAAGCCATCCTCGAATGCAAAGTTTCAGCACCTGATGTGTCCTCCTCCAAGTGGTACTTGAACGATAATCAAATAAAGCCTGATGAACGTGTGCAGGCTGTATGCAAAGGCGCTAAACAGAGGCTAGTGCTCACCAGAACCCATGCATCAGATGCAGGACGCTACAAACTGATGGTTGGCAAAGTGGAAACAAGTTGCAATGTCACAGTTGAAGGTTGGTGTCTTTTAAGATGCACAGTTCTTTGTGAAATAATTTCTTCTTAAAAAAAAATAACAAAAACTAACTAGTGCAAACAACTAATAAATTTATAATTTATTTTTTATAGAAATTGAGATTATTAGAGGTCTTCATGACATCACCTGCACTGAAACACAGAATGTGTCCTTTGAGGTCGAGCTCTCCCACTCAGGGATTGATGTAATTTGGCATTTCAAAGGCCAACCCATTAAGGCTGGTCCTAAATATAAAATTGAAGCACATGGCAAAATATATAAATTGACAGTGGTGAAGATGATGAAAGATGATGAAGGAGAATATGTCTTTTATGCTGGAGAGAAGAAAACATCTGGGAAGCTTATAGTAGCAGGTTAGTAAGGTTAAAGTCCAAGGCTTTAATTTCACTGTGATTTAGTAAGTATTCAATGGACTTGTAGCAATTGTGCTGTTTCAGTGGGAGATTGTCTTTAATTCGTCCTCTTTTGAATGTTCTCCTTGCCTTTCCCCTTACCTTTTGCAATTGGTATCATTTGAATTCTCAAGACTTTTAAGTGTTAATATATTTTGCTAGATCAGAACCACAGTATGAATGCTGAATTATGCTTTTGATGTAATTAATGTAAAAAAGAGGGGGTTTTGTCCTGTGTGTTCTCAGTATACCTGTGCTTATGATAAAATAAGAGAGTAACTAGGATAGAAATAAGAAACATAATTTTGTAATGTTCAGGTCATATTCTATTCCTGATTTTTCACGGAGCTCAGAATGACTATGGGCATTCTGCAAATGTGGGCAAAGAATTCCAGCATCTACTTTTCGTTTCTGTATGGGGGAAAGCTGAACAGCAACACAGCAAAAGAACATGCTTTTTCTTCCCAACAGGCGGTGCCATTTCAAAGCCTCTCAGTGACCTGACTGTGGCTGAGTCCCAGACAGCTATTTTTGAATGTGAGGTGGCAAATCCTGAATCAGAGGGCCAGTGGCTACAAAATGGTAGACCACTAGCTACGACAGATCAGTACCGTACTGAGTCTGATGGTGTGAAGAGAAGACTTGTTATCCCTGCAACGAAACTGGAGGACATGGGTGAATACAGCTATGAAATAGCGAGCTCAAAGACAACTGCCAAACTGAAGGTCGAAGGTCAGTATTTTTTATGACTAACTGATGTCTTTGAGACTTATTTCAGCATCACTCACTATGACTTGGACCAGGTCTGAACACACAAGCAAAACAAAATAATTCAAATAAAAAACCCCAACCAAACAAAACTCTGAGCCTATCCAACAACAACAACAAAAACTAAACAAACAAATCCCCAACTAACCAACCAACCACCTAACCAACAAAACAGAGAAATAAAAGCCCCAAATCCTCAGAAACTAAACATTTCTCATGGATGCTACGAGTAAAGCTTCCTTGCTGTGCTTCCAGCACACTAACTTTGCTGGAAACTGTATAAATTACTATATGCAGAGAATGAAACACCATTATTCAGTTTTATTAAAATTATTGTATTTACTATAGGTTTTAGTTTTGATCTGTTTTGTAAATTATTTTTTCCTATTTTCTTCCTTTTTTTTCCTAGCTGTTAAGATAAAGAAAACACTAAAGAACTTGACTGTGACAGAATCACAGGAGGCAGTTTTCAGTGTAGAACTGACCCACCCTGATGTGAAAGGAGCTCTATGGATTAAAAATGGTGTTGAACTTGAATCAAGTGACAAATACGAAATTACAGTGAAAGGAACAGTTCACACACTGAGAATCAAACACTGTGTTGTCACTGATGAGTCTGTTTACAGCTTTAAACTTGGAAAAATAGGAGCAAATGCCAGACTTCATGTGGAAAGTAAGCCATTCTGGTGTGAATATTTGCTGTAATGTGTGCTTTGAAATTCAGATCATACACAGTGCTGAATATTGCTAACTTTTTCCCTCAAGCTGTCAAGATCATCAAAAAGCCAAAGGATGTGACTGCTTTGGAAAATGCTGTTGTCTCATTTGAACTGAGTGTTTCCCATGATACTGTACCAGTCCGATGGTTTCATAAAAATATTGAGCTTAAACAAAGTGATAAATACAAGATGATCTCTCAAAGGAAAGTTCACAAGCTTATGCTGCATAACATATCTCCCGAAGATGCTGGGGAATACACAGCTCTTGTTGGGCAAATTGAGTGCAAAGCAAAACTGTTTGTGGAAAGTAAGTATTGTAAATTTGTAAGAAAGTAGTTCTATGAATTGTTACACCAACACTGAGCATCTTAACCTGACATTCATAGCCTGTTACTCTTGTTTTTTTGCAGTCCTCCAAACATACTAACTTTTAGAAAATTCTCTCTTGTCTTCTTTCCCCTCCTTTTAGGCATACACATCACAAAGACCATGAAAAATATTGAGATCCCTGAGACCAAAACTGCCTCTTTTGAATGTGAAGTTTCTCATTTCAATGTGCCTGCTGTCTGGTTGAAAAATGGTGTGGAGATTGAAATGAGCGAAAAGTTCAAGATAGTTGTCCAAGGGAAACTCCATCAGCTCAATATCATGAATACAAGCAGTGAAGATTCCGCAGAATACACATTTGTCTGTGGAAATGATAGAGTCAGTGCAACCCTGACTGTAAAACGTATGTAAAAATTAAATTAACCAGAATATTTTACAGTTACCAGTAATAAGTTCATGTTAACACATGGACTCAATGAAATTCTGACAAAACCAGCAGACTGTAGAGGTGTTTTTTAATAACACTAAGAAATCTCAATAACATTCTTTAAAGAGATTTAGCAGTGGTGAACTTGAAAATCAGATCCTGTGTTCTTCTCTTTAGGCCAACATGCCTAAATGTCAGGTCACTGTAGGAGACCAGATTTGGATTCCTATGTCATTCAGTAGTTGTGGGACATTTAATTGTAATACTGATTCTGAACACAAAACATGCCTTTTCGTATTTCCAAAATTGTCTTAAAGAAGTAGAAGTATCTCTAATCTGGTTAACATGCATTTAAACTAAAGTAAACCAGAATGGAAAAAAACAAACCATGTCTATTCCTTTCCTTTTAGCCATCCTAATTACCTCCATGCTAAAAGACATCAATGCTGAAGAGAAAGACACAATAACATTTGAAGTTACTGTTAATTATGAAGGCATCTCATATAAATGGCTAAAGAATGGTGTAGAAATAAAATCAACTGATAAATGCCAGATACGAACAAAGAAGCTTACACACTCCCTCTCCATAAGGAATGTACATTTTGGTGATGCAGCAGAGTATACTTTTGTTGCTGGAAAAGCAGCTTCATCAGCCACTTTATATGTGGAAGGTATTTGCTCTCTTGATTTGTATGTTTAGTGATTTCTAGTGGCTTAAATAATATCACGGCACTCATTCTACTTTTTTTCTGCCCTAGCTCGTCACATTGAGTTTAGGAAGCATATTAAAGACATCAAAGTGGTGGAGAAGAAGAGGGCTATTTTTGAATGTGAAGTTTCAGAACCTGACATTCAGGTCCAGTGGATGAAGGATGGGCAAGAACTCCAGATTGGTGATAGGTAAATTATTGCTTCTACACCACACTAATTTTTGGTGTGTGTTTTCCTCCAGGAAATATCTATCTCACTTTCTTTTCTGATGTGCCCAGGATGAAAATCCAGAGAGAAAAATATGTTCATCGTCTCATCATTCCTTCCACAAGGATGTCTGATGCTGGTCAGTACACTGTAGTAGCAGGTGGAAACACATCCAGTGCCAATTTGATAGTGGAAGGTCGTGACATTCGTATCAGAAGTGCCCATAAAGATATTCAGGTAAGGTCTATGCAGATGAATAAATATTTCATAGATTTGTAGCTCAAAGAATAATGCAAGGGACGACCAACAATATCTAACTAGCAAGAATCATAGTACAAAAACCTGTAATCATAAGGTCAGAACCTTCACCTAGGAAACTGGAAAGTGAGACCAGAGGAAAAAAACATTACTTCTATTATTTATTCTACATTTTCAAAGGTCATTGAGAGACAAAGAGCTGAAATTGAATTTGAAGTCAATGAAGATGACATTGAACCACAGTGGTACAAGGATGGTATTGAGATCAACTTCCAATATGAGGAAAGATACAAGTACGTGGTGGAAAGGAGAGTTCATCGAATGAGCATCTTTGAAACCACTTATTCCGACGCTGGGGAATATACTTTTGTTGCAGGACGGAATAGGAGTTCTGTTATGCTTTATGTGAATGGTAGGTGGCCCCACAACCAATGTTTTGCCTGTATTTATTACTCAGTGGTTTTCTGATTTTTGTATGGCTTCTTTGGAATTCTAACGCTTGAAAGAAAAAAAAAAATAAATTCAAAGAGACCATTTGGAACACTACCAAATTCTTCAGGTACATATATGTTTCTTGCCTTACTGAAGTAGCTGGCTAGTGTATAAAAATACCATAGCAGTTCTTTTCCCATGGTATTTACTTAGACCAGAAAATTCTTGAGTACAAATAAAACTACTTTGTTCACATGGACAGATATGCCTTTCCAGCATGATCAACCTAACAATTCTTGGACATATTTTGCCAGAAACACTCACACCAACACAGCTAATTATGTTAAGGCACTTGCTGCTAAATCATTCCCCCTGTCTCTAGGAAAAGGGCAGATTTTCATGGACAAAAAAGATTAGGAATAACAAGGGAGTTTGTTTTGTTTGTTTAATTCTTTGCAAATAGTTTTCAATCACTAATAATATCATCAATAATGAGATTTCTCTCTCTTTCCTTCTTTCTCCTATCTCTCTTTGCCACCTCACTTCCCCCCAATTTTCAGCTCCAGAACCACCCCAGATTATTCGGGAGCTAGAGCCAACTACTGTGGAGTCTGGCAAACCTGCCCGCTTTTGTGCTCTTGTATCAGGCAAACCCCAGCCCAAAATTTCCTGGTACAAAGATGATCAACAGCTCTCTCCAGGTTTCAAGTGCAAATTTCTTCATGATGCACAAGAATATACTCTATTGCTGATTGAAACTTTCCCTGAAGATGAAGCAGTGTACACCTGTGAAGCAAAAAATGACTACGGAGTAGCTACAACTTCAGCTTCACTTTCAGTTGAAAGTGAGTTTCCCATGCTTGTAACAATGTTTGTGAAATGAAATTTTCATTCTTCAACTTTAAAACTCACTTTTTTTTCACTTTTTCTTTAGTCCCAGAAGTTGTCTCTCCCGAGCTAGAAATGCCAGTGTATCCACCTGCTGTCATAATACCACTACGTGATACTGTTACATCTGAGGGACATTCTGCTTGTTTTCAGTGCAGAGTTACCGGAACAGGTGGGTTTAATGAAATCCTGTACATTTTTCCATCTCTCAAAATTCTTCATCTTGAACTCAGAAGAAAATTCAGCAATATGTGTGCTCAGATCAGTCTTCCCCTAGAAGTACAGATATTTGATACACACACGTAGCCAAGTGTTAGTGACAAGTTTCAGTTAAGCACGTCAAAGGTGGCATCAAGCATGGAAGTTTTAAACTGTCATAAGCATATTAAGTGTTTCTAAAAAGAATGTTTTGTCTCATAATTTATCTTTGGAAATTTCTCAGCATTTTAAATGCTAACTGATGCTGGAAAACTCTGTCAGTGAGTAAAATGTAGAGTTTCATAGGAGAAAAGCAGTACTATGTCAAATGAACATGATGAAATTTCTGAAGACACACACTGCCATGTCCTTAACTACACTAACTGACTGAAACTGTGAGTCAACCTTCCTGCTAATATTTCTAAGTATTATTCTGCAAACACTAAACTGGGGTTACTTTCTCTTTCCTAGCATAAAAAAAACCTTTGCTAATTGTACTTTTAAGTGTAGATTTAACTTAAATAAGTTTTTTGATTTACATACATAGAATGTCAGTCAGCAATTAAAATACCTTTTTCTTTAACACACAATCAAATAAAACCACTTTTCTTCATTTAGCAAATGGCCTTGAGTATTGCTGCTAACAAAATATTTACATAGTAAACTGCAGAGTAAGACGCAATTCACAACCCAAAGAATTTAAAATTATTTCAAGATAAACAAAACTCCAAATTTTAAAATAATCCTGAGTGACAGCTCTATAAAATAAATTGGCTATACATGTCTATATGCAAATTTGCATTACAATCCCATGAAATAAAACTCCAGTTGTTTTATTTTTTAAAAAAGAAAAGTTTTACAACAAATCTGATTCTACTGCTAAAACTCAGAAAATATATGTTGGAAATACTGGCCCACCCTTTGTGCAATGCATGCTAGTGTAAGCTTTTATTTTTAATAGAACTGTATTTATGTGAATGTGGGAGCTTCATTTACACCACAGGATATAAGGATCTTTTCATCTAGGTCATCCATCATAGAACCATTCAGCTGGGAAAAGACCTCAAAGATCATCAGGTCCAACTGTTAACCCAGAACTGCCGAGTCCAGAAATAAACCATGTCCCAACTGCCACATCTGCATGGTTTTTAAACACCTCCAGGGACTGTGACTCTACCACTTCACTGCACAGCCTGTTCCAGTGCTTGACAGCCCTTGCAATGAAGAAATTTTTCCTATTGAAAATTTTCTTTATTGAATACTCTATCCAAATGGATTTGCATACCTCTCACTTGTGTTATAAAAACTTATTATATTAGGTTAGGTAACACATGATTGCAAGCATGGTTGTTTAATGGTACACATTGTGCAACTGGCTATTGAAAACACTCTTTGATAATAGTAATAGCACACTATTTGAGGAACAACATATGATTCATGATGTAGTACAGTGATGGAGAGAAAAAGCTAAAGTCTGCTTCGATCTTATTGAACATTTTATACAGGAATATATAAATCCTTCTTGAGAAATACAACAAGTCATATTTGCAACAGAAAGAGGGAAGGTGCTGTGCTTAGCAGAAGAATGTTCTGTTTTAATTTCTTAACCTGACTAGCTCAAGCTAGATATTTTATAGCCTGTTTAATCAAGCAACTGTAGCAAAATCGCATTTTAAAAAAAGAAAATTTCTCTGATTTTAGTAGCACCAAAATATTTTTAAATTTTTACACTAACAGAGTTAAGGAAGAATACTTTTTACTCAATAATATATCAGCACCAGAATGAGTTTTCCCATGCAAATATTTCCAGTACACAAATCAAAACCTAAAGCAACAAGTAGGTCACTTTCCACTCATCATACTTTACCAGAATCATACAAGGCACATTTCAATTTAGATGTTTAAGATTTTTGAAAGATATAAAAGTAGTGTTTATTTGCTAGTATAATATCATAATTTATGCCTTTTTTTTTTTTTTTTTTTTTTTTTTTTTTTTTTTTTTTTTTTTTTTCCTGAGCAGATTTGAAAGTGTCTTGGTACAGCAAAGAGAAGGAGATCAAGCCATCACGTTTTTTTAGAATGACTCAGTTTGAAGACACTTACCAGCTGGAGATTGCTGAAGCTTATCCAGAGGATGAAGGAATCTATACCTTTGTGGCGAGTAATTCTGTAGGCCAAGTGACCAGCACTGCTACCTTGAAGTTAGAAGGTACACTGTGACATTAAAGAAGTTGTCTTGTTCAGGTCATGTTCCAGTAATCATCTTAATATACACTGATACTTATATGTGAGTTGTTGTCTGTCATGTTGTCTTTTAACTCAATTAATTCCCGCCATTTACAATGTCCACAGCATACATTTATGTCTCCAAAATATATGTCGTGAACAGAAAAACATATTTCAAGATTTTTTCATGTTCCATGCCCCCTCTTCATTTACTCTAGTCTTAGAATCTGTCATGCACCAAAGGTGGTAAAAACCTTCTTTCTAATGGAAGTTTTTTGCTTACACATTCTTTGATTTGCCTTGTGAAGACAATCTAGTAGGAGTTTTTCTATAAAACAAATTATTTTGAAAGTTTTGAAAAACATCTCAAATTGAGGTATGTAACAGGTACTCGGGCAACTGAAAAGAAATATTTTATTTTCATAGGAACTGATGAAATACTGATCAAAGTTTTAGAGCAGAAATATGCTGTTTGGAGAATTTGCTGTTTTATATTGTCCATGATATTATTTAACCATAAATATTTTGTTTTCTTTTTGCAATAGATTTTATAAATGATGAAAATAATTCATGCTGTTAAGTTGCAAGTTAGAAAAAAATCTTGAATGCGAGAGAAAATTCATTGTAGTGTAGGGTAAGAAATTAAAAGTTGGCATGCTTCTTTTCAGGATTTAAAAAGGTTGAAGAAGTTACATCAGAGTCCCCTTGGCATGTTTCTTCATCTGTTTCACTTAAGGAGGAATCTGTTGGCCAAAGGCCCACCTTTATCCAGCCTATTTCAAGCTGCAGGGTATGCAGCGGGGAATCAGTCAGATTTCAAGCTAGAGTCTCTGGCAGGCCCAAACCAAAAATCCAGTGGTTTCATAATCAACAACTCATGTTGCCAAAAAAAGACTTAGTTTTCCACTTTGATGAGTCTACAGGCACAGCTATACTGATAATAGTAGATGCTTTCTTAGAGCATGCTGGCCAATACTCTTGCAAGGCAAGAAATAGTGCTGGAGAAACAACTTGTACAGCTACACTTACAGTGACTGCAGAAGGTAAAGCCCCATTTTTACTTCAAAGGGATTCAATTTGTTGCATACCACACTTTCATGCTGTTACTAATTTTTTCCTTGTTTCACACCTTTTCTTTCCCCCCTAACTTTATTGTACCCTCAGTAACCCAGCCACTCTCATTTCTTGTCTTTAAGCTGTAACATTTGGAAATTTTCAAGTTTGTATCTCAATATAGGGCAAAGAACAGAAACACTTTAATGAAGGCATTCAGGATTTTAAAACAAGTAATTTAGTGATCTTTATAGCAGTGACTGAGGTATTTTGCACTATTCTGTAGGAAAAAAATAAAGATAAAAAAGAAAATACCTCCTTTAAAAGTAATTCAATTTTCCAATACTAAAACAGACCAGTTTAGTTAAAGAAGAGACAAGAACCAACTGAGTATCAACTGCATGACTAGCTTAGGCATCACTTTTCATTCATACATGTGAATGGATAACTTCTGTGTCAACAGAGTAGTGCATCTGGCATGCTGTGTTTTCAAATGAAGATCATTCATTTTCATTCTCCATGCTGTTTGATTTTGTTCAGAGCATGGCCTAGTAAAGTTCTTTAGATACTAATTTTGTTGTTTTTGTTACTTGATTACACAGTGCAAGCCCTAGATAGGCAAAGTTCTGGGAAAGATGTAAAAGAGTCTATCCGGTCACAGGCTATATCAGAACTTCATGTTTCTCCTCTCACAAAGAAGAACATTGAAACTTATCAAAAAGAATTTAAATCAGTGCAACAACCATCACAGGAATTGCGTGTACAGGTTTTTGAAAGTATATCAGAAAGTTTGACCATGAAGGCTACATCACTTGAAGAAATTAAAGCTGTGCACACATCAGTCCTTTCTCAAACATCTCAAAGCACCAAAGTCTCTATGATGACCTCTCAGGAAAAGAAAGATGTCCCTCCAAAGATTCTCTTGCAACTCAGAGACTTAACTGTGGAATGTGGTGAAACTGCTCAGTTTATATGTGCCTTAGAAAATGAATTCTATGAGTTTCTTTGGGCCCATGAAGGTGAAAAGATAGAATTGTCTGAAAAATTGAAGATATCACAAAATGGAAATGTTCTTCTGCTCACAATCCTAAATGCTCAGCTGACAGATCAAGGATTGTACAGTTGTACTGTGTATAATGACTGTGGAGGGACAACAACTTCTGCAATACTAACAGTCAAAGGTGGTTATCTGACTTTTAACATTATCACTTACTTTTCGCAACTTCATTATAACTGCCTAGAGCTCACTCATATTACCTTTATTATCAGTATTTAATTGAGAAAGCTCTAGTAATAATGCTCTGGGGGTTTTTCCTCCACATTTACAGCTCTATTCATAAGTGACATGTGCAGTACTGGGAAGTTGGTACTGTAAGTTTGTGCCTCTTCCCATAAAGTCACAGATGTCTCAGGCTCTTTATTCCTCATATCTTTTATGACATGCAGTGAGATGTAAAGCAAAACAGGCTTGTAGGAATTTTTATATTTTGTTAATTCCTGAAGCAGGAGTTTAAGGAAGAAAAGAATGTCAGACGCAATTCTGACTTAGATACCATGTAATTTCAAACTCCAGCCTGTTTCCAACAAAACCAAGATTCCAAATCCAAAGATAGCAATATAAGGTAATGGACTGAATGTATTAAAATGTTAGTAGTGTTACCACTAGTGAAGATCCAAAAATGTATTATCACCACAGGTGATAGTATTTTTGATGAGTTCAAAGGAATCAAGACCAGAAAACTAAGATGAATAATGAGAAAGTCATAGACCCTGTCGATTTTGCTCTTAATTATTGAAATTTCTTTCTTCACTATAGAGCTGTCAAAAGCACTTTACATAATCTTCTGCTGCTACTTTCCAAATTAAGGCTCTAAATCAGAAGCAAAGATGTGCTTTTTTTAGTCATTGTGGATCAAGACTTAGTCCCATGAAAGACCCACAGGCTTAACTGCTACCTAGCATTAGCCTAACAGGAATAGAGCTCTTAAATGTGCAATTGCTCATGTTTAATAGCACTGTTTTAGCACTAATATACAGCATATTCTATCAATACTAATTACTGGGGTTTTCCCCCGTAAGTATAACGATTTTTTTTTTATTCCTGCAAAACATGACCTAATGCTTTTCCTAACTTTATTCTTACCTAGCAAAAGAAGCACAAGCCAAAGCAGTAACAAAAATTACTCTTGAATCAGATACTAAAACCTTTAAAGCAGCCAAAGATTGTCTGTTTAAAGCACCTGATGTTAAGCAAGAATCTTCAAAGAAAACCTCAACCTTGTTTATATCTACATCCCAAAGACCACATGAAACTGAGAAGCAAAGAAACAGAGTATACTATCCTGATGTTGTGCCATGTGAAGACATCACAGAAACTGATGCCAAAGCACCAGAGTTTCTTGAAACTCTGCCTTCAGAAACCACTGTAAAAGAAGGAGATGATGTGTTTCTCTTTTGCATAATGAAAGGTGTGCCTACACCTTGCATAGTCTGGCTGTGCAATCAGCTAATAGTTGAGGAGTCTGCACTGTGTTCCATAAAACATGATGGGCCACTGTGCAGTTTAAGATTGTTGAAAGTTGGTCAGGACCACGAGGGTATATACAAGTGCAGAATAGTTAACCCCGCAGGACAAGCCGAGTGCAGCACCCATCTGAAAGTGACAGGTTGGCAACTGCATGTTCCTTCCAAGTATCAATTCTTCATGCATAGCATCATAATTGCATTCCACTATATTCATTCTCTAGGAGATGATAAAGAACGAGAAATATCTCATTAGTCTGTGGATTGTTGAATGTTTTCTTCAGGGATTTACAGCATGATAAAGGCATGTTGTTTTAGCAATTTTTCCCCACCCTGCAAAAAGAAAGCAAATCTTATAGAAAAATGTACATCGCAAACAAGTTTGAAAATATTTGATTATTCTCAAAATTTACCAAGTGTTTGAATTGTTTTGCATGCATTTATGTGTGTGTATGTACATGTGAATTTGTGTCTATTTGCAAAACAGATTGGACATTTTTACTATATAAAGTGTTGATTGGCACATTTAACAACTATAACTCAAAAATCCTTGTTTTTTTTTAATTCTAGCTCCTGAAAAAATTGTTCACGAGAAGCTAGAGGAAGAGGTTGAAATGGAAGTGAAAGGTACAATCATCAATGAGAATAATTAGTACCAGTAATTAGTAATGTTGTGAAAAAGTTTTATCACCTTCCACGAAGTGTCTGATGGGGAAAGACACAGTTTAAAGCATATTGGAACATGTTGCATGTTTGTTTTGATATGCAAAGGATTACTTGCATTATAAGGTTATTTAAGTTTTAAAATATGTTTAAAACTTCAAATCTATAATTGTGCAGCCATATTTTTAACTTTTACTTCATGCTTTGCAGCTGTTCATAGAGCTCTTATGTGTTCAATTTCCTTTTGAATGCATGGAATAGTTTACTTCAGAAGGAAGTTATACAAATCTTACTTGTATTACTTTTAAATAAGTTAGCAGCCTAACATTAGTTGGTTCAGTGGACACTGTTGGATGGATAAATGAAGTACTATACTAGACATTTGTCATTTAGGTTATGTGGAAGCTACACATTCCCATTGATTCCTTGCACTTTTTTTTACATACATTAATTCATCATTATACATCTCTTACCCTGGCTTGCAGATAGCATAAGTGGTTCATGTTGCTTGCTTTTTCCCCCCGTGCATAACACTGTGAAGTTAGTGGCTGTATTAGTTCGAATAAACGCCTTCTCATTATGTTACTTACTTTTAAAAAAATATATTTCAAACTATTTTTTTCAATTGTTTGAACATATCTACAAACAGAGGGGTCAGAAAGGGCGTTTATTCTACTGTCTGCAAGTCAGGTAAGATTTTCTTCTTTGCCACCCAAAGACACACAGCTTTTCCAGGCAACAAAAACATACACGCAGAAGAACATGTTATTTTGAAATTCTTTTTTTGCTTGTTCAAGAAGAAATTTCCACAGTCTGAAGAAAGAACAGACAACGAACGATTTTCGTGTCAATCTTTAAAACAGAGCAAGGCGTTGCGTTTATTCGAACAAATATGGTGAGTGAATTACTTTTTTTTCCTGGGTGTGTGATGAAATCTGTTGCATGCCCATTTTTTATTTCAATACATTGCTACTTTTTTACAAACAGGTGGTAGGCAGAGCGTGACATGCTGTAACCCAGTCTCCTTCTCTTGCAGAACAGCACAGCGTGGTGGACTTCGGGGGACGTGGCACAGCGGCGGTGCTGGCTTGCCCCCAGAACCGTAAACCCATCTTCACACAGGGACTGAAGTGTAGGTCTGTCTTGGAGGGGGACCCCGCATTCTTCCGGTGCAAGCTGGTGGCATGCCCGGCTCCACACATGGCCTGGTTCCACAACAACCGGCCCGTCCTCCAGGACTGCCGCAAGGTGATTCGCACCGAGAGCACGGAGCACACCCACTGCGCCAGCCTGGAGCTGCGGGATGTGCGGGAGCACGACGCCGGCAGCTACAGGGTATTTGCCATTAACAGCGAGGGCTCAGCCGAGTCCACCGCCTCCCTGCTGGTGGCACGCCGCGGGGAGCGGCGGGGCTCGGCTCCGGCCGGGAGAGCGGAGTGGATGTCCCAGAGCTGGGAGTGCCTGCTGCAGCAGCGGCGGGAGGACCGGCTGCGGGTGGTGCTCCGCTGCACTGGCTCACCCTTTGACAAGGGGCAGGAGGCTGAGCCTGGGGACCTCTCAGCAGCCCGGGGCAAGGTACGAACCATCCGTTTCCAGAGCCTGCCGCTGGCGGGGCCGTGCCGCCCGGGGCTGGCGCGCAGTAGGGAGCACAGGGGCGCGGTGGCTAACGCTGAGGAGCTGCTGGATGAGGAGATCCGTTGGAAGCTGCAGAAGCTGCGGGAAGCAAAGAGGGCAGC
Organism: Rhadina sibilatrix; assembly: GCA_013400275.1. Classification (NCBI taxonomy): domain Eukaryota; kingdom Metazoa; phylum Chordata; class Aves; order Passeriformes; family Phylloscopidae; genus Rhadina; species Rhadina sibilatrix. The sequence continues at coordinate 427,883 of VWYO01019479.1, forward strand.
GCTGAAAAAGAAGCAAGAATCCCTCATGTCCACGCCCCAGGAGGGCCCTCCTGGGAAGGCCAGCCCACTTAAGGTGGCTGCCAAAATGGTTGGCTCGAAGCCCTTGACAGTGCAGGTAGTGAAGCAAAACTCCAAGTCCCTAGGGGAGAGATGGCAGGTGCAAGGTGGGCTCCTGGAGCCCTGCCCACCCCTCTTTGTACAGGAGATTAGGCCTCAGGAAACAGTCGAGGGACAAAGATGTGCTTTCTCCTGCCTCTTCCATGGCCGTCCACAGCCCACCGTCACTTGGTACAACAATGACAAACCCGTGGGGCGCATCCAGGGCACTGCTGTTCACACCACGGGGTGCTGCTCCACACTGACCTTCCCATCTGTGCTCCCACAGCATGGTGGCACTGTCACCTGCGTGATCTTCAACCCACTGGGCACAGTCAGCACCTCAGCTGGACTCCATGTGAGGCGGCGAATGCCAGCCTATAGGTACACAAAGAAAGAAAGGGAGGAGATGGAAGTGGAGAGGAACAAAGAAGAGGAGAAGGTGAGGGAAGAAGAAAGGGAGAAAGAGAAGAAGGAAGAGGAGAAAGTAAAGGAGGAGAAGGAAGAAGTTGGTCTCGCCTTTGCAGCAGGGAAGGAACTGCTAAGTGCAGTTCCAGGCTCAGACTTGCTGTCCTTGCCTGTGGAAATCAAAATCACTGCCCCCACTCCAACGCCAGAGCAAGACATAGAGCTGAGGGAGACCCCACGACTCTCTCCAGAGCAGGCTGCTTCCACCATAAAGCACAAATTTAAGTTTTCATTTGATATGGGAAATGAACCACCCCAAATTGTGACAGAAGCCCCAGCACATATTCATTGCCATGAAGGGGAGGAAGTGGTGTTGGAGTGTGCTGTGTCTGGGCAGCCCCCACCAGTTGTGAGCTGGTCCTTGAATGGCCAGAGCCTCTCTGCCAGTGAGAGACTGAGATTTGAAGAAGGCAAGAATGGCACGTACCGCTTACACCTTCAAGAGGTCTCTGTCACAGATGCTGGGCGATATTGCTGTGTGGCCACAAACGTGGCTGGAACAGCACAGACTGCCTCTGAGCTGACCGTGCAGCCCAGCGCACCCAAGCTGTATGACAAAGGTGGAGGCACTGAGGAACTGCCTGCCATGGACCATGTTCTGCGCCTCCAAGACCTCAGCATACTAGGGAAGGAAGAAGAGGAACAAATTGCATGCCCAAAGGAGGAGGAAGCCCACCTACCCTGGTCCCTGAGGTTGTCTCCACCTCCTGGTGAGCAGTTGGAAAATTGTGAGGAAACCCCTCATATCAGGGAAAGTGAGATGGAGGAAACAATGGTGCTGGATATCACAGAAGTTTATGAAAGGCAAGAAATGGGCAATACTGAAGAAAGGGTGAGTTATATAGATGGTATTTCTGAGATGAGGCAGCACAGGGGAAAAGCTGTCTCTGAGGAACACAGCTTTGGGATTGATACCACTGAATTGCACCCTACCATATCCAGGGAAGGATGTGAACTGGTGGCCAAGGACTCAGGTCACTTTTCTGAGGAGCTGGAGCCTGAAGTAGGCAAGGTTCTACCACATACAGATACTCTGTCCTGGGACATCTTAAAATCACCATTTATGGAAGTGCAAGGGCAAACACATGCCCCTGAGCAGTCTGCTCTGGCAGGGGAGTGTAAGGATTTATCATTCATGGAAATACAAGAACAAACACATGCCCCTGAGCAGTCTGCTCTGGCCAGAGAAGTTAAGGATTTATCATTTATGGAAATGCAAGAACAAACACACACCTTTGAGCAGTCTGCTTTGGCAAGGGAGTGTAAGGTTTCACAAATTTTCATTCCTATATCACCTGTGGTGCAAGATGGAAGTGATGTCTGCACAGAGCGTGATGCTCCTGCCTGTGAGGCAGTGACTCCTGATGTGCCTCTTGTGGAAGAGCCAAGTGTGCCCCACCTGCAGGACCACATTGCAAGCACCCCCACAAAGGAAGAGTTTGGCTTTTATGAATTCTATGCAGGAGAGCAGCAGGAGGAACAGGACAAGGAGCAAGAGAGATCAGTTGATATTGAAAAGGATGTTAAAGCCAATGATAATATTTGTAAAGAAGAAGTGATTGATGATGGTGATGCCACACATTGGGAAATACAAAGTGGCGGGCAAGTGCTGCAAGAAATGGAGTCTGATGCATGCAGCCCTTCTTTGGATCTAATCCCCACCCCTCCTGGCATAGAAAACTCAGGTCATGTTTTTACTGAGGAAGCTGAAGTTCATCTGGAAGAAGTGCATTTCAGAGAGCAGCTGCTGCCATCTGAGCCTGACACCGAGATCACATTTGATCTGAAGAAGTTTGCAGAGCCTTTCCCAGCTGCAGAGAGTGTATACACAGAACAAAACCCCACAGCACTGGAAAGTGTAGAAGTCATCACTGGGACCATCTCCCCTGTGCACCAGCATGATGTGCTTGAGGAAGAGATGTCTCTGAGTGAGGAGCTGCGTCAGAGCTACAGGATGCAGCAGGAAGAGCTTGATGCCCAGGAAGAGGAACAGCTAAGAGAAATCACAACAGCTGATTTGCAAACTCCTAATGGAGACTTTGGCAGCATCATGATGTCTGCTGAAGAGGGACATCCTGCTGAAGAAGTTCAGGAGTCAAAGAGTGTCTGTGAAGAGGACTCACTTCAGGAAAAAATTAATGAATATCTAGTGGAGCCCACACCAGGTTTCCAGAGAGGAGTTCAGGAAACACATGTGTGGGAGAGTGGGGAACGTCTGGAGACCCCAGACTCCCAGAGTGACAGCTTTATTTTGGACTTGAAAAAAGCTGCACATGAAAAGAAACCCCAGGTGGGGCATCAGGCTGAGGGAGATGGTGGTTCTGAGACAGAAAAGGTCTTTGAGCCAGGCATGAGCAGCTTCACCTGTGAGATGGAAAGCACAGATTCCCCAGAGGAGATCAGAGACATCCAACAGGAACCAAACACTGCCAAGGGCTTCTCTTTTGGGAAACTCATACTTGGGTTAGTAATGGATGATCCTGTAGTACAGAAGGAGCAAAGGAAGGAGTCTTGGGGCAAAAAGAAGACACCCACTGAGGAAGCCTCTGAGAATAGCCTGGATGGAGAAGAAATGTGGGAGGATACTTCTGCAGGTCCAGAGCCCAGTGCTGTTCAAATCTCAGAGCTGGAGCCTGATTTGTCCTTGGCCAATTATTTAAGATCCACTGGGATATATGAAACTCCAACTCTCAAAGGCACAGTTCAGAAGGAGCAGCAAGAAACTATAACTTCACTGGAAGTGGAGGAGGTTACCTTCAGCATGGTTTATGATTATTACAACAACCATCAGGAACTTGCCCGGCCCTTCTCTCCTGAGTCAGAAATGTCTATAGAGCTGGAGAGTGGGAGCAGAGAGGAGTCACCTGATTCAGACCGCTTCTACACGCCTCCCTCCTCCGTGGAAATCTTTGAGACTGCTTCATCGGCATCCTACCACACTCCACTCAGCACACCTGAGCGCTTCTCCACACCATCTGAGGGCTCAGGGTACAGCACACCACCCGAGCGCTACTCCACACCGTCCGAGGGCTCAGTGTACAGCATGGCCCCTGAGCACTACTCCACACCTCTCGAGAGTTCAAAATGCAACACACCCTCCGAGCTATATTTCACACCCTTTGAGGGACCCTACTCTGCATCAGGGGACAGCACACCACCAGAACGCTACCGGACACCCACTGGGGAGTACATGGATGCCCTGACCATGCTGCCCCTCTGTGAGAGGAGGCATCGGCCTCCAGACCAGCCCCAGCCAAATGGGTTTATGACCCCCTGTGAAGCCCTGGAGCCATCAGGCAGGGACATGCCACCAGCATTCCTCAAGGCATTGAGCAAGACGAGGTTGTATGAGGGCAGCACGCTGACATTTATGGCTGAGGTGGTGGGTGTGCCCAAGCCAGGAGTGAAGTGGTATCATAATAAGTCTCTGCTGGAGCTGGATGAGAGAGTGCAAATAGAGAAGGATGGGGACAAATATATTCTAGAAATCACTAATGTCCAGAAAGCTGATGAAGGACAGTATCTGTGCCATGCAGTGAACATTGTTGGGGAAGCTAAAAGTATTGCAGAGGTGGAAGTTTTGCCTGAAGATGGACGGTCACTGGCACTGCCACCCCCTGTCACCCACCAGCATGTTATACACTTTGACATGGAGCAAAACACATCTTCGAGGTCCCCTTCACCACAGGAAATTCTCCTAGAAGTGGAGCTGGATGAAAATGAAGTGAAAGAGTTTGAGAAGCAGGTCAAAATCATAACCAGTCCTGAGTTTAGCCCAGACAAGAAGAGCATGGTGGTTTCCCTAGATGTACTTCCACTTGCCTTGTTAGAACAAGCTGCAGGCTTGGCAGCAGGGGAGAATGAGGATGTAAAAATCGATTTCCAAGTAACTGAAATGCCTCCACGCTTCGCTGTGCCCATTACAGATATCAAGGTGACAGAAGGCTTGGATGCAGTTTTTGAATGTGTTGTAACAGGTACCCCTGTCCCACAAGTTCAGTGGTTCAGAGGTGACACGTGTGTGAGACCTGGCACAGGGAAGTATGCTGTGAGTCAGAAGGAGGGACTGCACAGTCTGAAGGTCCAAACTGTAGGACCTTCTGATAGTGGCTTGTATCGCTGTCAAGCAATGAATAGGCTGGGAGAAGCAACATGCAAGGGCTCCCTTGTGGTCATGGCTCAGCAGGAAGCAAATGCCATGAGCACTGAGACAGTCACAGGCTGTGAACTACACAGGCCCCAGAAGTGCGACTTGCTTTTGAGTAAGACTGTGAGCCCAGGTGACCAGTCAGAAATAGAGCTGGAATTTGAGTTTGAGCCACACAGAGATGGCTCAGAAAAAGCAATCCAACTGCTTGCAGTGACTCAAGAAGAGCAGGAAGTGGAAGGGGAGAAGCATGTCAACATTAGTTTTGATGTGTTTGCAGAGCCATCCGAAGAAGAACGAGTTGAGTTTAGGGCAGAGGACTCAGAGAGCTGCAGCTTTGAGTTCCAGGTCACAGAAGTCCCTCCCAGATTTGTGAGGCTCATTTCTGACTACAGTACTTTTGTAGGTGCCTCAGCATGCTTCCAGTGTCTCGTGACTGGTTCCCCCCGTCCAAGTGTCCGCTGGTACAAGGATGGGGTGTTGTTGGAAGGGGATAGGTACTGTGCACAGGAAGAGCAGAATGGCTTGCACAGTCTTAGCATAGAAAACCTGATGCAAAGTGACAGTGGGCAGTACAAATGTATAGCCACTAACAGGGCAGGAACTGCTGAGACTTGTGCTGTGTTAACATTATACTAAGTTTCCATAATTTGTTTCAGAGTCTGTCTTGAAATACTAAGTGTTTTTATGATGTTGTTCACTGCAGGTAAAAATGCAGCACTCAGTTTAGGGGCATTGTTTTCATCTCTTTAAGGATGAAAACCACTCTGTGGGCATATTTGTGTTTCACTTAGATTTGCCATCTTTGGGGAATTTAAGTGAGATTTAATCCATGCATAGATTTTGTGCACACTTTCTGCACTGAGGGATATTTCAGGCTCCTTCTAGGGTCCTTGCTCATTCTTGTAAACATATTTTAATTGACACTCATTTGCGTAGGACTAATTTTTTTGTATAATGTACATATCCCTGTGTGTCTGTAACAGTGCAATCGCTATTGTTTTATATAGGCTGGAAATCACCTAAAAATGTAGACACCACCTTTTTTCTTGTAACCTAGAGGTATGGAACTGTAACTTATGCTTGCTGTTTAGTTTGGGTATAGTTCTGTTAAAGAACTCCTTAAGTTGGTATTTCCCCTTCTCACAATGTTGTGTCAGAACATGATTCAAATCCTGTTTACGGTTTCTATCACTGAAAAATTCTTAAATTTATGGGCCTCTTTCTACTGACTCATGGAATTAAATGCTTTTTTTAAATCAATGAAATTATGCTGTTGCAAAGAAAAGCAGAGCAATGGGAAGAAAAATGAAAATTTTGCATTAGTAGGAACTGGACAGGATTTTCTTCTCTATTACCAAGTAATAAACATGAAAGCATATTTTGTACTGTATTTTTAGGAGTTAAAGGTAAAGGAGAAAGGGAGCATAATAATAACAAATGATGTTACTGTAAATTCATTTAAATAATTTTGATTGTCCCTGTATTCCAGTGTCATTCATAAAAAATGCATAGTAGTAAAAAAAGTAAGATATTTTTTATGCAGTATTCTTGTTTCACATTAGAACTACATTTCTACATATTCTTTTTTTTGTTTCTCTCTTTTTTTTGTTATTAAGAATAGTTAAGTGTGCTATGTATAGAGATGACCAGAAATAAGGGGAATATATTCAGTTGTTATATGTGGCATTTTCTCAGCACAGGAGATTTTTACATTAATGGTCTCAATGTGAATATATATTCATATTTAGAGTAATGCTAATATTTAGGAGGAATCAGCAGTAGCTGACATAATTTAATCAGAATTAAATCTATCTAACATAAACAGCGATAAGTTGATTAAGAAAAATCTTCTAAATGGAAAAAAGTTATTAATTTATGTTTCTCAGAAACTAAATGACTCTAATGCACATACCAGCTTTCCAGTCACCTATATGTCAAGGTGAGATCTTGAGATCCCTAAGCAAAAATTAGTTTTACTTTGTTTACCTGTTAATGAGATTCTTCCAGTTATTTACAAATTGCTGTCAGTTGCCTTGCAAACAGCTTTAAGCAGAGTGGTGGTTTTAAGCATAAAAACTATTCCTGTAGTATGTTCGGTTACGTTCATACAATTTCTTATTTCTGAGTTTGATGTGGCCTCATAGTGAGACCACCATGTCTCAAAAAATCTGTTATCTTCTACGACTATCCCATCACACACTTGAGACAGTAATTTTTGATCAAAAGATTCACCTTGCCCAATCTTGTTGCCTGATATAAATTTCAAGTCAGGAGTGGCAAGTTCTAATGATCGAGTACCCGAGCAAAATGACTGAAGTGTTTAGGCTAATGCAAATGTGACACTGTCATCTCGATCCTAACCCCTTGATAAATATTGAAGATTTGTATGTTAAAAGGCAGAGCTAATTGTGCTTTCTGACAGGTAATGGTGGTAGGAAAGAGAAGCATGACTGTCTGACCCAATGTTGTGCTGGGAAAGAGTTACTCCATGATGTGTCCTTAATCCATTCCTTGTGTAGATGTGTAGCACTAACTGATTCATTAGACAGCAGAGGTCCTTAGGGAGGTTGACATGAATTGTCTGACCTATGTCAGCTGCGAAGTGAGGGGTCTTTTAGCTCCAAAGTGAAAGAGGTCAGAGGCCCTTTGATTACTTCTTGCGCAATTGTGAAGTGTGTTTATTTTGCATGTAAATCTGAGTATTTTTAGCAGAAAGAGGCCCATAACTTGGTTTTGGAGCCATAAGCCACACAGGTCCAAGTTCATATGCACATCTGAAATATACGGCCAGCCATCTTTATCTCTACCCATGTAGTGGTGTTTGTGGTTTATGTAAATTTATAAGTCTTGGTTTAAGTTTCATACATTAGCCAGGAACACCTGGTTCACCTAAGCTACAATTATTAAATCTGGAGTAATCCTAGGTTTGAATGAACTTAGTCTGGGACAAGCTGGTATAGCTTGACTATCACTTGTCAAAATTTTGTGTTTTCATAGGAATCAAAAAGCTCACTATTTTATTTTCAGGTTTAATGTTGTCTTCATTTCTACAAAATAAGTATCTTTAAAAAGAATCAGATATGTCTATTTGTCATGAATGTGTATTGAATGTTAACATGTATGGTTAATTTGTGAAATAAATATGAAATTATTTAAGTCCATCGCTTCCTGTACTTTATTCATTTTACAAACATCTAAAATATGAAGAAGTATCTGTATAGTTTTTTCTCTCATAACAGGAACACACAAAAGTGCATTAATTTTTGCCATGCTCCTGTGTATAATGCATTCTACTGTGTTAACACAGGTTTCACTCTGCAATTTGTTTTATTTTGTTTTTGGGGTTTTTTTGTTTTGTTTTGTTTCTTTGCGGGTTTTTTGGTTTTTTTTTTTTATTGGGGGGTT
>VWYO01019479.1:444139-494185 GCA_013400275.1 Rhadina sibilatrix
ATGGTTGACTAATTCTTTCTTACTGCTTTTATAGAGCCTCCATCTTTCATCCGAACACTTGAACCTGCAGAGCTAGTGAAGGGAACAAACCCCATTCTTCAGTGTGAGGTTGCTGGCACTGGGCCTTTTGAGATTAGCTGGTACAAAGACAAGAAGCAGATTCGCAGTAGTAAAAAATACAGGCTGACCTCCCAGAAGGCTGTTATTTCTTTGGAGGTGTCCTCATTTAACAGTGCAGATGTGGGCGAATACGAGTGTGTGATAGCTAATGAAGTCGGGAAGTGCATGTGCAGTGCCACATACATCTTGAAAGGTCAGTGGGAGAGAGAAAATTTCACTTACTGAAGGGATTGGCAAAATTCTCTTATTTCATAAAATGTCTTTCTTTGGATTGTGGGAGGTTGGGGAGACTGAGGAGAAAGAATATCTTCTTCTCTTAAAATTCTGTGTGTATCTTGAGTCTTATCTGGCATCAAACCTGTGAATTTGAAGAACATTGAGATTAATGGGCCATTAGCTCCCAGCTGGAGAAAGCAGTTCTCCAACTTGCCTGCTCTTTTGCTGGATTGCAACATATACTAGACATACTGTCTTACAAAACTGTCTTTAAGTAACAGATTTTATGTGATGATGTAATAGTAAATGAATATTCTTTTCTTGTCTCTCTTTGAACTAGAACCACCATCTTTTGTTAAGAAAATCGAAAATGTGACAGCTCTGGCTGGAGATAGTGTTACATTACAGGCTGTGGTGAAAGGGTCAGAGCCTATTTCTGTGACATGGATGAAGGGCAAAGACATTATTAAAGATGATAACAATGTGAGAGTGACATTTGATCAAGGTCTAGCGACACTGCAAATTACTGGAGTCCAGCTGAGCTCTGGTGGCAAATACACCTGTGTGGCTGAGAATGATGCAGGAAGTCAGTCCTGCTTTGGTGAACTAGCAGTGAAAGGTCAGTGGAGAAGTGCTGTGATCCCTGCAGCCTCCCACCTGAGAGGAGACAAAATTTCCTTTTGTCTTTAACACTAGTTGTTTAATTCTGTTGTAGAACCTGCCAAAATAATTGAAAAAGCTGAAATGATCCAGGTTACAGCTGGGGAACCAGCTATTTTGGAGTACACTGTCACAGGCACTCCAGAGCTGAAAACCAAGTGGTTCAAAGATGGAAAGCTACTACCTGCCAGCAAAAAATATAGGATCAGCTTTAAAAATAACATTGCCCAGCTCAAGTTTTATGCCACTGAAATGCAGGACAGTGGTGAATACACCTTTGAGATATCCAATGATGTGGGCATCAGCTCTTGTACTACCAGCTTCACTGTACTAGGTTGGTACTGCCTCTTTGCAAAGAGCCCAGTTGCTCTGCTCTGTGCCCAACAGAGCCAGAAGCAGAACAGCACTCCTGTTTTGCTCACGTGTTCCTTTCTGTCATTTTTTTTTCCACTCTCAACAGATCGCACTATCCCTCCCTTCTTTACTAAACCGCTGAAGAATATTGACAGCGTCATTAGCGCCTCGTGCCGCCTAGACTGCAAAATTTCAGGCTCTCTTCCAATGACTGTTTCATGGTTTAAGCAGGATACTGAGATCACTTCAAGTGCCAAGTACACAGTACACTTTGCCGAAGGCTCAGCATCTTTGGAAATAAAACACCTAGATGCAAATGACGCTGGGGTCTACATTTGCAGAGCCACAAACTCTGCTGGTAGCAAAGAGAGCAGTAGCACTTTGTTTATAAAAGGTTTGGCAATTTGTTTCACTTCTCTTGGAATTTTGCTTATCTTGTGATAATACTTTTCTTTTCCAAAATGCAAGTTCTTTCTTACTCTTGACAATTTTTTCCTTTCAACGCAATCCAGAGCCACCCAGCTTCACTGTAGAACCAGAGTCTCAAGATGTATTGCCTGCATCAACTGTACATTTCAAAGGAATGTTTAAAGGCACAACACCACTGACAGTAAAATGGTTTAAAGGTGATACTGAACTGCTGACAGGAGGAGCCTGCTACATTATGACAGAAGCATTAGCAAGTTACTTGGAGCTTTATGCAGTCAAACCATCTGACTCTGGAAAATACACCTGCAAAGTCTCCAATGTAGCTGGCTCAGTAACATGCAGTGCAAACTTATTTGTGAAAGGTTTGCATTCTTACTCGTATTTAAAAGTCTAGCTGCTGGTTTAACACAGCGGCACTCTTTCCTGTGTTCTTTGTCCTGAGCACTCTTCTTAAATCCACAGAACCTGCTGCCTTCAAGGAGAAGCTAGAGCCGACTCATCTGGTAAAGAAAGGTGGATATGCTGAGCTGACCTGTGAAGTCACTGGTACTCCTGAGATTAAAATCACGTGGTTCAAGGATGATAGAGAGCTAAAAGAGACGGACAAATACAGGATATCTTTTACAAAATCTTTGGCAATACTCCATGTTTCAGAGGTTGATACTGAAGACAGTGGGGAATACATTTGCGAAGCCAAAAATGATGCTGGAAAAGATATCTGCAGTAGTGTTGTTACAGTCAAAGGTGTGTGTGACATCCAGCCACACAGTTTGTATCTTTAAAGTCAGTACAGTGGTACCGGCTTCACAAGTATGATTAATGCAAATTGCACTTTCTTTTTTTGCACTGTAGAGTCACCTTATTTTAGCAAGGAGTTTCAATCCATGGAAGTCCTGAAGGATTCTGATGTGGTTTTGGAGTGTGAGGTGCTTGGCACGCCTCCCTTTGAAGTGTTTTGGGTGAAAGATGATAAACCCGTGCGGAGCAGTAAGAAGCACAGAATAAGCATTGAGAAATCTTTGATTAGCCTCCATGTTTTCAGGTTTGATGCTTCTGATGTTGGCGAGTATCAGTGTAGAGTAACAAACGATGTTGGGAGCTGCCTCTGCCATTCAGAGGTCACGCTGAAAGGTTAGTGCAAGGTGCAGAACACCACTAGCATGCTCTTATCCCAGTGTGGTTTCCATGCCACACTGTTACACACCAGACTTGTACTTACATAACCACTTTCTTCCTGCCAGAGCCTCCGCAGTTTTTGAAGAAGATAGAAAACATTAGCTCCCTTCGAGGGGGAACAGTTGTGTTTCAGGCTGCTATTAAAGGTTCCTTGCCCATCACTGTGTCCTGGTTGAAAGACAATGACGAAGTGATTGAAGACAGCAATATCAAAATGACCTTTGTGAACAATGTTGCCACTCTTATGGTGAGATCTATTGAGCTGAAACATGATGGGAAATATTTCTGTCAGGCTAAAAACGAGGCAGGAATTCAGAGGTGCTCTGCTCTGCTGACTGTCAAAGGTTGGTCTTACCCTGAGGACTTGCAATAATCTGAGATTGTTCCCTTGGCATTTTTACAGATGCACTTAATACTCTATCTCCTTGTTTACAACAGAACCTGCTACAATTGTGGACAAGGCTGTGTCAATAGATGTCACTGAGGGGGACCCAGCAACCTTGCAGTGTAAATTTTCAGGAACAAAACCCATTACAGCCAAATGGATCAAAGATGGCAAGGAACTGACTTTGGGCCCAAAATACAAGATCAGTGTTACAGATACTGTCTCAGTCTTAAAGGTGCTTTATGCAGATAAGAAAGATAGTGGAGAATACATTTTTGAGGTTCAAAATGATGTTGGGAGCAGTAGCTGTTCTGCCAGCATTAATGTTCTAGGTGGGTATGGGCTCTCTCTTATTATTGCTTTCAGATACAAAATCTTTTCTCCTGAGCTGACATATGCCACAATTATGGTTGAATTTAATATTTTGTCTTTTTACTCTGTCTTGGATAGATCTCATTATACCACCTAAATTCACCAAAAAACTCAAGAAAATGGACAGCATTAAGGGGTCTTTTGTCCACCTGGAGTGCATAGTGTCTGGTTCACATCCTATAAGTATCCAGTGGTACAAGGATGGCCAAGAAATAACAGCGAGTGAAAAGCACAAATACTCCTTCCATGATAATACTGCATTTCTGGAAATAAATAAACTGGAAGGCACAGACAGTGGCTCTTACACTTGTGAAGCAACAAATAAAGCAGGAAGCAACCAATGCAGTGGGTTCTTAACAGTCAAAGGTCTGAGTTCCTTCTTTGTCTTGTGTTAGGTCTCTCATTCATAGTTTTGGATTTTCCCATTTGATAGTAATCCCCTTTCTTCCTTTTTGCATATTATAGAACCACCATATTTTGTGGAAAAACCCCAGTCTCAAGAGGTTGTGCCCAATGCTAGGGTTCAGTTCAAAGCACTGGTGAAAGGGTCTACCCCTCTGCAGATCAAGTGGTTTAAAGACAGCCAGGAGCTCCTGTCTGGAGCCAGTCGATCTGTCTGGAAGGACGACACTTCGAGTGTTCTGGAGCTCTTCTCAGCTAGGACAGCTGATTCTGGGAACTACACTTGTCAGATAAGCAATGATGTGGGGACTGCAACCTGCAAAGCAACTCTGTTTGTAAAAGGTGTGCAACCCAATCTTCTAATTTTTTTGGTTCTGATTTTTCTGTGCAGTTTTGGTGGGAGGGAGAGGAAGCCTTTTAGCCTTTTTTTCCCTTTAAATTCTGGGGTTTTTATATTCCTACCTTGAATATTATAAAGCCTCAATTTCTGTGTCTGTCTTCTAGAGCCCCCCAGATTTATTCAGATGCCAACTTCTGTAGTAGCTTTACGTGAAGGACAGTCCACCACTTTTGAGTGCCAGGTAGTAGGCACGCCAGAGATCCACATTACATGGTACCTGGATGGGAATGAAGTGACTGACCAAGCTAAGTACGGCATCTCCTTCGTAGATGGTTTAGCCACTTTGAGAGTCACTCAAGCCAGAGTGGCAGATAGTGGGATTTATGTTTGCGAAGCCCGCAATGATGCAGGTAGTGAGAGCTGCAGCGTCGAGCTGAAAGTAAAAGGTTGGTTTTGAACATCTTGTCATCTTTGTCACATATCTGGGGTGAGGAAGTAGGAGATACTTCTTCTCCCCTCAAAACTATTTAAGGTTACTATCTAGTTTCCCCTCATTCTTCTTTATAGAGCCTCCAACCTTTGTTCGGGAGTTGCGTCCCACGGAGGTAGTGAAGGGTTCAGAGGCCACACTAGAGTGTGAGGTGACTGGTACCCCTCCATTTGAGGTGAAGTGGCTGAAGAACAATAAGGAGATGTTCAGCAGCAAGAAATATGCCATCTCCACCAAAGAATCAGTCTTTACTCTTAATGTGACTAACTGTGACATCTCGGATGTTGGTGAATATCAGTGTATTATATCAAATGAAGGTGGGAGCTGTTCTTGCAGCGCAAGACTCAGCTTAAAAGGTCAGTCCTCTAGGAAGCACACCTCAAACATTATATGCCCCAGCTAAAGTGCAACAACTGGGATTACTTTATATGATCTCTCTTTCTCTTCTTCCCTTTCCACGACTTCTCTTCCGAACAACAAAACTCACACAACAGAACCACCATCCTTTGTCAAGAAGCTGGAGAACGTCACTAGCATTTTGAAAGGTGATGCATTCTTTCAGTGCGTTGTAGCAGGTGCTCAACCCTTATCTGTGTCATGGATAAAAGATGAGAAAATACTAGAAGATGATGAGCACCACCACATTACCTTTGAAAACAAGGTGGCCACACTGAAGCTTACTAATGTTGACCTCAGCCACAGAGGGAGATATACCTGTCAGGCAAAGAATGAATCTGGCGTGGAGAAGTGCTTTGCTTTGCTTTTTGTACAAGGTGTGTACAAGGTGTAACCTTGATGAGTACTTGGAAAGTCAGTTCCCTGTCTATGTAGCTAACTGCTGTAATTTTTATACTCTTTATACTTCAGAGCCTGCACAGATCATAGAAAAAGCTAAATCACTTAAAGTCACTGAAAAAGACCCCGTGACTTTGGAGTGTACTGTGGCTGGGACACCAGAGCTCCGAATAAGATGGTACAAAGATGGCAAGCAGCTCCTGCCCAGTAGATATTACACAATGAGCTTTGAAAACAATGTGGCCAGTTTCAGGATCGAACCGGTATCAAAGGAGGATAGTGGCACATACAGTTTTAAGGTTGAAAATGACTTTGGAAGTAGCACCTGTGAAGCTGTTCTGACTGTGCTAGGTTTGTATTGCCAATCCATCAGGGAGGGAATGAAAAATAATCTCAGTGAAGGATAAGCAAGAATTTAACAAGTGTGTTTTTGCTATTTTTTGTGTTGGACAGATCAATCAATTCCTCCTGTATTTATCAAAAAGCTAACCAAAAAGGATACCATTCTGGGATCTTCTATACAAATGGAGTGCAAAGTCTCTGGGTCACTACCCATTGTTGCAAAATGGTTTAAGGATGGAAAAGAGATAACTGACAGTGCAAAATATAGAAGCCTGTGCCATGAGAACACTATGTCACTCGAGATTGCTAATCTAGAGTTGGCAGACAGTGCAAATTACACATGCAGTGTCTCTAATGTTGCTGGAAATGATTCTTGCAGTGCTGTCCTGTCTGTGAAAGGTTTGAAACTCTTTTACTACTTCTTATCTGTGATAAATGCGGGGAAAATACCTTAAATCTTATGCTGACATAACACTCTTATACAACTTAATGTTAATACTGCAAACTTGGTCTCCATGCTTGCCTCACTTTTCTTCATTCTTAAACATTTCTGATGAAAACTGTGTCTTTTTCTTAAAAACTGCAGAGCCACCAAGCTTCTTAGTAAAACCTGAAAGCCAGCAAGCAATACCAGATTCCACAGTGGAGTTTAAGGCCACACTGAAAGGAACACCACCTTTTACAGTAAAGTGGTTCAAAGAAGACTTAGAACTTGTGTCTGGTCCAACTTGTTTCATTGGGATTGAAGGTTCAACTGGGTTCTTAACTCTCTATTCAGTGGATTCTTCTAGGAGTGGGCACTACACTTGCCACGTTTCAAATGACGTTGGCAGTGACTCTTGCACTACAACACTGATGGTAACAGGTGTGCACTCTTTCTTGTGGTCTTGTTGTCTTTTTGTCTCCTTCTCTTTCCTTTTTGCCAAGCCCATCTTGGTGATCTTTAATACACTGCCGAGTGAATTCCCTACCCTGTGTTTGCAACCCACAGTTGTTTGGCTCTTTTCCCACCTATTTTCTCTTCAGTATTAATTCAGACCTTCCTGACCCCACTTTTTTTGATTTTTTAGAACCCCCCAAGTTTGCTAAGAAGCTAGAGGCAGCAAAAGTAGTCAAGCAGGGTGACTCAGCCCGGCTTGAGTGCAAAGTAAGTGGATCTCCAGAGATGAAAGTAGTGTGGTTCAGAAATGACCATGAAATCGTTGCCAGTGAAAAGTTCCGGACATCATTCATTGACTCTGTGGCTGTGCTTGAAATGAATCACCTCAGTACTGATGAGAGCGGTGACTACATCTGTGAAGCTCACAACCCTGCCGGCAAGGCCAGCTGTAGCACCAAAGTCACAGTGAAAGGTTAGCTGTCCTCTTGTTCTCTGACTGCATTTCCCCTGGTGGCTGTATCTCTTAGAAATACACAGGAACATGAGATTAATTTATTTCAGGACTTCCCTGTTCTTCATGTCATGTTTGTTTCTTGATGCCCCCTCATCTTCTCTGCCAGTGCCTAAACAAGAGAGATGATGTTCTTAATGCAGATGAGTCCTAAGCTAGTTTTTTCCCCAGTTCTATATTTTTTAATATCCATGACAGTTCATAGTGATAATTCCTATATCAAGGAGCTGAAATACGAAGAGAAAGAACAGACATAAACTGACTAGCGTCAATTTTACACCCTGTATGGGAAATTACTACCAGCTAAATGAGATCTGTACCCTCTCTGCCAAAGGCCACTCCTCTGCTTACCTTTTCTAAAGGAGAGCTGAGGGCTCTTAATCCTCACCTTTGTGCAAGCTCATTTCAAATTGTGCCCAGAAAATGAGGGAAGTCTTGCCCATTCTGTAGATATTCTCAGCAGTCCCATTTTCCAGAAGCTGGTATCTGTAGACTCTTTGTTGATCAAAGAGCTTCAAACTACATTCTAAATGTTCCTTTCTTCCCTTGTTAGAACCTCCTGTCTTTAGCAGGAAGCCTTCTCCAGTAGACATTGTCAAAGGATCTGAGGTTAGCCTGGAATGTGAGATTTCAGGAACACCTCCATTTGACGTTGCCTGGTACAAAGATAGGAGACAAATCCGCAGTAGTAAGAAGTACAAGGTTACAGCCAAAAACTACCACACAAGCGTTCGCATTCTTAATGTCGAAGCTGCAGATGTTGGTGAATATCAGTGCAAAGCACAGAACGACGTAGGAAGTGACACTTGTATTTGCACTGTGAAGCTGAAAGGTAAAGTACTGGTACATGTGTCTTCTGCAGTGCTCCCAAGGATGCTGCATTGCTCTTCTTTGTGGAAACTATGAGTATTTACTATAACTGTATATTTCTTCTTCAGAACCACCAAAATTCTTGACTAAAATAAACAGCGTGACTGTTGTGGTTGGTGAACCAGTAGAGTTACAAGCAAGAGTGGAGGGCTCCCAGCCAATTTCTGTGCAGTGGCTTAAAGACAAAGAGGAAATTATCAGAGAAAGTGAGAATACGAAGATCACATTTATGGAAAATATTGCAACTTTGCAATTTGTGCGCACAGAGACAGGCAGTGCTGGAAAATACACCTGTCAGATCAGAAATGATGCTGGAAGTCGCGAGTGTATGGCTACCTTAACTATTCTAGGTGGGTAAGAAGCACAAATTCAAGGCAGCTTCTTTTTAAAGTTAGAAACTTGGCTCTTAGGTATCAGCTGCACAATTTGCTTATGCCTCTGAGTTCAAAACAAATGAAACAGAGAATCCTTCTCTCCCCAACAAGCAGAAGTCAGGTTCCATATTCCCAGCTGTCCAGCAATAGAGTTGAAAGGAACCGCTCTCTATTTCTGTCATGTCTTCTGCTCATGCCTGCTCAGAGAGGGAGATAAAAATATACTTTAAGATTATTTAAAGTATTTTAAAATATTTACTTTTAAAATTTTTACTTAATTTTGGAAACCATTTGAAATTTGCAGTTTACAGTAACAGAAGGGATGGAAAAAACAACCGTTAAAAAACTCCACACCCCAATAAATTGAAATTTCCTTAGTATCAAATGTGCAAACTCCATCTCATACTGCTACAATACTTACAGCTAATACTAATCAAACCCTGTTTTAACCTATATGTTACCCATCTCTCCTTCCAGAGCCTGCAGTCATTGTAGAGAAAGCAGAGCCAATGAAAGTTACTATAGGAGATGCCTGTACTTTGGAATGCAAAGTAGCAGGCACACCACAGCTTTCCACTGGGTGGTTCAAGGATGGCAAAGAACTGACCAGCAGCCAAAAATACAGAATCACTTTCCTCAATAATGTATCTACACTTAAAATTATGGATGCAGAAAAGGAAGATGGTGGATTGTACACTTTTGCTGTGCAAAACGACGTGGGGAAAAGCAGTTGTACAGCATCGGTTGATGTTTTAGGTTGGTTGGGTAGCTTGTCTTTTATAAAAGATAGAAATCTTTTATAAAACTTTTGTTTGGCCATATTCTCTGTCCTTTCTTCCATTCCTTTACATATTTTCTCTCTAACCATGGATTTATTATGTTTTCTTATGCAGATCGAATCATTCCTCCTTCTTTCACAAGAAAACTAAAGGAAACCCCTTGTGTTCTGGGTTCCTCAGCACTGTTGGAATGTAAAGTGTCAGGTTCACCTCCTATTTCTGTTACCTGGTTCCATAATGGACATAAGCTAGTCAGTGGAGAAAAACACCAAATCTCCTTTTCAGATAACTTATGTATTTTAGAAGTTAATTCACTGAGCCACTCAGATACTGGCACTTACACCTGCAAAGCAACCAACACAGCTGGCTCAGATGAATGCAGTGCTGTATTGACTGTACAAGGTGGGTATATGATGGTCAGGAAGCTCTCTGAGCTATTCTTTTCTCTTTCTGTCTTGAAATCATCTGCAGTCTTTTGTAAATATTCTTGGGGAAAATTATTGACAGAAAAATAAAGATTTTGCTCTTTATCTTCAGTAGGTGTGTGGAAATACCAGAGATATACCACAGCAATTTGTCTCATCTATCTTTTTCTTTTGTGTATTTAGAGCCACCTTCTTTTGAGAGGACCCCAGAGCCTCTGGATGTATTGCCTGGCACAAGCATCACTTTCACATGTGTTATCAGAGGAACGCCTCCTTTTAAGGTTAACTGGTTTAGAGGGGCCAATGAACTTGTGCCAGGGGACAAATGCAATATCTACTTGGAGGAGTCTGTTGTGGAGCTTGAGTTATTTGATGTAACTCCTCCCCAAAGCGGAGAGTACACTTGTCTAGTGACTAATGATGCTGGCAGGGTAACTTGTACAACACACCTTACAGTAAAAGGTTTGTAAAGATGATGTCTCTCCATTTACCTTAAATTATTGTTTCCTTCTCTCCATTTGGCATGTTGTGCTCAACATTTGTGACTTACCTTTCATTAGAGCCAGCTGTCTTTGTGAAGAAACTGAGTGATCAATATGTGGAGCCTGGCAAGCCCATCATCCTTGAGGGCACGTACACAGGCAGCCTGCCCATCTCTGTAACATGGAAGAAGAATGGCCACACCATCACGCAATCTCAGAAGTGTAGCATCACCACCACAGAGAAATCCTGCATCCTGGAAATACTTGACAGCACCAAAGAAGATGCAGGAGAATACACTTGCCATGTTGAAAATGAGGCAGGAAGAGATGTTTGTGAGGCTGTAGTCTCTACCCTAGGTGTGTGCTCCCTTTGCTTCTTTTCCTTGCCTTTTTTTCAAGTGTATGCTTTCCAAAACCTGACACACAATAAGCCTGTCTAATTGCTTCTCTTTTTTTAGAACCTCCCTACTTTGTCACACACTTGGAACCTCTTGAGGTGTCAGTTGGGTCTTACACAACATTGCAATGCCACGTTGCTGGAACACCAGAAATTACTGTGTCTTGGTACAAAGGTGATACAAAACTCAGGTCTACTCCTGAGTATAAAGTGTTCTTTAAAGACAATGTTGCTACACTTATTTTCAACAAAGTGGCTAGCAACGACAGTGGAGAATATATCTGCAAGGCAGAAAACAGTGTAGGAACTGCATCTACAAAGGCTCTCTTAACAGTTCAAGGTGATGATTTTATATTAGCTTGCTAAAACTCTTTTTCTCTTGCAAAACCATAAAAAAGTTGCTTCCTGGGGTGTATTTATCCTTTACTTGCTTTTTTCCAGAACGCAAACAACCACCTTCCTTTGCAAGAAAATTAAAGGACCTCGAGCACCCTGCTGGTTTACCCCTTAAGCTTATGTGTCGGCTCAATGGCTCAGAGCCCATTACTGTCACTTGGCACAAAGATGGTGTGCTGCTAAAGGATGACCACAATGTGCACACATCCTTTGTAGATAATGTTGCAGTGCTGCAGCTGGTGCGAACCGAGATGAATCATACTGGGCAATACTCCTGCACAGCCACCAATTCTGTGGGCACTGCCACCTCAAGCGCTAGGCTCACAGTGGCAGGTGTGTTGGCTTATAAAACTTTTACTTGGATCACAGGCTCCTCCCTCTTATTTCATGCATGCAATGGTATCTGTGTGTTGGATTAGCTTTTTTCTGAGGTATGAGTATTACATGGTTTTCTTGTGTTTCTAGAACCCAAGCAAGCACCTGTCTTCGACATCAAACCAGAATCTATTGATGTACCTTTTGGAGAAAGTGCTGATTTTGAATGTCATGTTACGGGAGCCCAGCCCATACACATAACGTGGTCCAAGGACGGTCGGGAGATCCGAACTGGAGGGAATTTCAATATTACATTCACAGCCAACACAGCTCACCTTCGAGTGCTCAGAGTGGGTAAAGGAGACTCTGGCCAATATACTTGCCAAGCTAGTAATGAAGCTGGGAAAGACTTCTGCTCAGCCCAACTCAGTGTCAAAGGTATTAAGTCACCTTTGTTTGTGCATTTTCTTTTCCTTGGGTAAAGAGATCTCTTTGTCTTTGATCTTGTACCATTTCTAGTTTAGAAATACATAGAAAGTGGCTTTCCAGACGGCAGACATAAATCAGGTAATGACCTTCTCCCATTATACTGTGTAACCGCAGAAGTCTTGTGTGCCTGCAAAATCTCCAAGGAGAAAGGTACCTCTGTGAACCTCTTTGTATGGAGAGTTGCACTCACATTGCTTTTTACTTTAATAGTAAAACTAGAGTTACTGTGGAAGTCACTCATAACAATTGCTATATGGAAAATTATTAGCAAATACAGCTCTACCTTGCATTTTTTGGCCTGCATAGGTGATTCTTTTGAATTTGCTAAAGATTTCAGTTGCAGTTCTGAATTGTTGATTTAATCTAGACAATGAATCACTTAATTTCTTCATGCAGAAATATACTTTAAAGATGTGTAAGCAAGTGAAAAAATCCCTACCGTGTTTCTGTTGCTCCCAGGGATGAAGCGCTTGTCAAATCTTTCATCTTGGCCTGGGAACCCTGTTACTTGTTACCACTTAAAAGTAACAGCAAAATTTTGATTGGGTGGAGGAACCATTCTTTGTGCATCTTTTACAGCTTCAACTGTCTCATGCAGCAGGGTCCAAGGCTGGCAGAACATAGTTTCAGTTGTTACCTTTGCCTTCTTTTCTTCATCTTCTGTGTTTCCTTGAGAAGAAACTCTGGTTGGGGATGCAGCCAATTTCTGTAACAATTTTATTTTTGTGCTGTAATACTCTTGTTCCTCCCAGAACTCTTGCTCAGCACTGTGGATTTCACATGGCAAACAGGTATGTTGTCATTCTCTACATACTTCTTCTGTTCTGCAGAACCTCCCAAGTTCATCAAGAAGCCTGAAGCTTTGCGGTTCGTGAAGCAGGGGGACACAGTTCAGCTTGAATGTAAAATCAGTGGCACACCAGAGATCAGAATCGTGTGGTACAAAAATGATCAGGCACTCCAGGCAAGCGACAGGCTGCACATGTCCTTTGTAGACTCCATGGCAACGCTGACCATCTTGGGTGCCAGCGCTGAAGATGCTGGTGATTACATCTGTGAAGCCCAAAACTCTGCTGGCACAGCCAGCTGCAGCACTTCAGTCACAGTGAAAGGTTAGCACGTGGCTCCGCGCTCCACCAGAATCCCTGGCTGCCAGGCTGCTCCCAGCTGCATGTCCCACTGCTGCTGCAGCAGCTGATGGCTGCTGGGCCAGTGTCTCTCCAGCTGCTCTTGCATTTAAGTGCTGCTGCATTTCAGCAGCAGAGATCAGGCAGGAAATAGTGGTGGTGGGTGTTCAGCACTGTGCAGTCATTCCCTCGTCTCCCCATTTAAGTCAGTTGCAGGCTGAACAAGGCAAGTTTTTCAGGTCACAGTGGAAGCATGGACTAGATGGAGCACCAGCCATGGTGAGGGAGCTGGGACTACTTTTCAGCCAGCCCTCTGCCTCCTTTTTATACACAGTGATACTGACAGGAATGAAATTTAAGACGGAAGAGGAGGCTGTGTAGCTGAACATCACTGACTGTAGCTTTCATGACTAGAAAGATGGAATGTAAAATGGAATGTGACCCTAGAGTGCAGGGAGAGTGGCTTTTGGGAAAGGACATTGAGCACTGATTCCAAACAGGTGCAGAAGTATCACATTTTCTGCCCTTTGGACTGTGAGTGCTGGGATTTTTTAGAGGTGAGGCCACATATTTAAAAGCTAAATATGTGTTTACAATATAAGCGTAGGCTCCCTTCCTGAATTTGTTGCTTCCTGCTACTATTCAGAAACCCACCCAGAGAAGAAAGCTCACACGTTATGATGTGATTCCTTTTTTATAGAACCACCTGTTTTTAGCAAGGTGCCAAGCCCTGTGGACACCCTTAAAGGCTCAGATGTTATCCTTCAATGCGAGATAGCAGGGACCCCACCCTTTGAGGTGGCTTGGTTCAAGGACCGAAGGCAGGTCAGGAGCAGCAAGAAGTTCAAGGTGACAGCAAAGCACTCCGTTGCCAGTCTTCATATTCTCAATTTGGAATCTCAAGACACTGGAGAATATCAATGCAAAGCTATGAATGAGGTGGGAAGCGACACTTGCACCTGCCCAGTGAAATTCAAAGGTTAGTATTGCTAGAGGATCAACATCACTGCCCTCTTTTATTGATCTGGCTGTCACTCTTTCAAGCAAGTATGTATGATTAACTGGCCTCTGCGTCCTTGTTTTTGCTATCAGAACCTCCACGGTTTGCCAAGAAGCTGAGTGACACTGCAATCTTCATCGGGGAGCCAACAGCCCTGCAGGCAGTAGTAGAAGGATCCCCACCAATTTCTGTTGTCTGGCTCAAGGATAAGGGTGAAGTTATTAGGGAGAGTGAAAATGTTCAAATGTGGTTTATGGACAACATTGCAACTCTTGAGATTGCCAGCGCAGAGGGAACTGACGTTGGAAAGTACATCTGTCAGATCAAAAATGATGCTGGCATGCGGGAGTGCTCTGCCTTTTTACAGGTCCTAGGTGGGTATAGCCTACTCCACTATAGGTATGGTGTCTCACAGTGTGCACAGCTGGCTCTGCCAGCCTTTGCCTTCTGCTTACACCCTGTGCTCACAAGTTTGTGGGAAGATTTCCCTGTGACACACAGACCCCTCCCTTCCTATTTCAGAACCAGCAGTCATCTTAGAGAAGACCGAGCCGATCACAGTAATGGCTGGCAATCCTTTTACCTTGGAGTGCAAAGTAGGAGGAACACCTGAGCTTATCACCAAGTGGTACAAAGACGGCAGAGAACTAAAGAGTGACCGCAAATACCAAATTACCTTTTTCAACAATATATCCACTTTGAAAGTCTTTTCTGCAGACAGAGGAGACAGGGGCTTGTATACTTTTGAGGTGCACAATGAGGTGGGGGACAGCAGCTGCACTTCTTCAGTTGATGTTTCAGGTCAGCTCTATGTCTTTATTCTTCACTCTTGTCTTTAAAGAAAGCTTTAATTTTTTTCCCTTTTCTTTCCCTTGAAAGAAACCTCAGCACTTGTCTTCCTGTTCTTCTGCCCTGTCCTACTTAGATCGCCTTGTTCCTCCCTCATTCTCAAGAAAACTAAAGGAGACAAATGGGGTGCTGGGATCCTCTGTGCTGCTGGAGTGCAAGGTGTCTGGCACAGCTCCCATATCTGTGTCTTGGTTTCAAGATGGGAATGAGATTGTTAGTGGAGAAAAATATGAAATCTCATTCTTGGATAATGTTTGTGCTTTGAAGTTGAATGCCCTGGATGTCACAGATACAGGGTCGTACACATGTGTGGCAGCCAACGTGGCTGGATCTGATGAATGCAGTGCCTTCTTAACTGTACAAGGTCAGTGGAAGGATACTGCCGCACCTTCAACAAAATTCTTCTTCCCTCTTCTCTTTTGTTTTCTCTGGTTTCCCATGGTTCCTTTTTCATTGTTTGTTTGGTTTGAGGTTTGTTGGTTTTTTTTTTTCCCATGGTTTCTTTATTTTTTGTTTTTAATTCAAACCTGCTCATTTTCTCATTTTCCTCCCCACAGAGACCCTCCTATTAACATCTTTCTCCCTCTTTCACTTCTTTGCATGATCCTTAGAACCACCTTCTTTTGTGAAGACACCTGATCCCCAGGAAGTTTTGCCTGGATCAAATGTGACATTCACCAGCTACATCAAGGGCAGTACTCCCTTCAAAGTGACCTGGTTCCGAGGCATCAGGGAGCTGGTGCCAGACAGCAACTGCTCCATCTCTCTCAATGAGTCTGTGGCACAGCTGCAGCTGTACAACGTGGAGCCAGGCCACAGTGGGGACTATGCCTGTGTGGTCACAAATGATGCTGGCAGTTCCTCATGTACAACACAGCTCTTTGTGAAAGGTGTGTTTGGGTGTGTGCATGAATGCACACTTATCTTCATTCACTCTCTGCCTGCAGCTCTTCCACATCTGTCCCTCTTACTATTGATTCATACCTCCCCACAGAGCCTGCAGTCTTTGTGAAGAAATTAAGTGATTTCAGTGTGGAGCAGGGGAAGTCCATTGTGCTAGAAAGTGGCTACATTGGCACCCCTCCCATCTCTGTCACCTGGAAAAGAAATGGCATGCCTATTTCTCAGTCTCAGCGCTGCACTGTTACAACTACTGAAAAATCTGGTATTCTTGAAATCTTCAACAGCACAAAGAATGATGAAGGCGAATATACCTGTGAGGTGGCAAATGAGGCGGGTGGGGATGTCTGCCACAGCCTTGTATCCATCTTAGGTATTCATCACCCCTGATCCCTTTAACACACCCCAGTGATGCTCTGCCTCTGCTCACCACATTCTCTCCTTCTCTAGAACCACCTTATTTTGTCACACACCTGGACCGTGTGGAGGTGAAGCTTGGCGAGCCTTTGACCTTAAAATGTCAGATTAGCGGTTCACCAGAAATCAAGGTGTCCTGGTACAAAGATGACACCAAGCTCAGATCAACACAGGCTTACAAAATGCACTTCAAGAACAATGTGGCAACATTGGCATTCTCTGCTGTAGAGGACAGCAACATCGGAGAATATATCTGCAAAGCAGAAAATAGCATCGGCTTTGCCACTTCCACAGCTTTGCTTGTTGTTAAAGGTGATGGGCCAAGAGCCACTCTTTTGTGGGGTAGTTTGTAGGAACTCTGTGTTGTCTACAGAAAGGGGGGTTTATTAATTTCAAAGATAATTAATTCTAGGTTGGCTTCCTACTGATAGTGGTGATTATTATTGTTTTGCAGAACGTCAACTTCCCCCTACATTCACCAGAAAACTTAAAGATATTCAGGAGGTGGTTGGTGCCCCAGTGACATTTGACTGCCGCATAACTGGCTCAGAGCCTATCCAGGTGTCTTGGTACAAGGATGGGGTTCTCTTAAGCGACACTGATAACATGCAATCAGCCTTCTTAAATAATGTTGCGACTTTACAGATCTTAGAAACTAGTATGGATTACTGTGGCCAATATACTTGCTCAGCCCAAAATGCTCTGGGGACTGCCTCTTCCAGTGCCAAACTTCTCCTTACAGGTTTGTAGATCACTGTCATGAAAATCTTTTTTTCACTGTCGTGAAAATCTTTTGTATGTCTTTGCTCTTTTACTTCTCCACCCTTTCTCCCACTCTACCCACTGTATGGTGGCCAGGGACAATGGGCATGGTGTGGTGAGGCAGGCTTGGTGGTGAGCTCTGCCATACTTTCCTCTTTGCAGAACACCTACAACCTCCCTTCTTTGATGTCAAGCCAGTATCTATTGATGTGGCACTGGGGGAAAGTGCAACCTTTAAGTGCCACATGACTGGTTCTGCTCCCATGAGGATTACTTGGACCAGAGACAACAGAGAGATTCGTCCAGGTGGCAACTACAAAATGACACTGGTGGAAAACACGGCCAGCTTGACAGTCCTAAAAGTTGGTAAAGGAGATGCTGGACTCTACACATGTACTGCCAGCAACAGTGTTGGAAAGGACGCGTGCGCAGCTCAGCTGGCTGTACAAGGTATTGCTGTGGGCTCTAGTGTTTATGAGGTTTTCTTTGCAAGGCAGACACCTGCAAAACACAGTCCTGAATGCAGACATTTGTGTGACTAACAATCTTTACTCTGAGATGTCTTATTTCACTTAAATGTTATTGTAATTCTTAAATACGTACTCATATTTCTTCTGCTTTGGTATAGTACGTGATTTTTCTAATCAAAGGGATTCCTCCATTGGAAACATTAACTGCCCCTTATTACTTCGTTGTGCCTTCATGAATGGTTCTGTTGGACAGCAAAATCTGTCTTTCCAAAGTCTTTCTCCAGCAGTGACAGTCACTAGGTTGCCCAGGGGTGTGAAAGGAAACTGAGAGGAATTCAGTTTACTTATGAGGCTTAAAAGTATTTTAACTGCATGTGCAGCTCCTGCAAATAGCTTTGCTCTTTCACAGATGGAAAACATTGAACATTGCTCTTCTAAACAGCAAAACTGGGGATATGAGAGCAGATTTGGTGGCAAATATCCATCCCACCCAATACTTCACCTCTCCTTGTAGTGTGTGGATCTAAAAATAAAATCTAAATTTATGAATGGCTCAGACTGTCTTGGTGCAAGTGACACATGTATATTAATGCAACTTCCTCAGTGTAGGTGGGGACATATTTATAGCTTTCCAGATATTTCAATCTTACTGATTTTATAAAAGAAGAGATGATTATGCCTAGGTTAAAAGGTCCTTGTCGCTTTAGCACTTTCTTTCTTATTTTTTCTTTTTTTTCCCCTCTTTCCTCTGTATGAATTTGGAGTGCAAAGTGGATATTTCAAGAGTAAATCCTTTTACTGTCTAAGACAAATAACACAGGAAACTGAGCTACTAGTACCAAGATTTTGTATTAATTATTTGTCAAATGTTTTATATATATATCAAGTTTATTCCAGCCATAAGCACTTTTCTTCATGGGGTTGGAAAGAGTGTGTAAGACTGAATTACCTGGATTCAGTAATAAGTAGGGCTGCTGTATTATATAGCTTGACTTACAAAATGCATTGAAAATTTGTAGCAAGAAATCAAACCTCTTTAAAAGATCTGAAGCTTCTTTCCACCACAGTAATTGTGTTAATTTTATCATTGCTAATGGCTTTATTTGAACAGAGTAACCATTCATAAAATGATCCCAGGTGACCTTATTTTTTTTTTTACTCTTCATAGCTTTATTCATAAAATCCTGAGGAGTTTTTTTAGTATTGTGATTTCTTTTTTTTAACCTGAATTTACTGACTTTTTTAGTGTCAGTGTTCTTTGAATTTGTACAGTTTCCCCAGGGCTGTAAAATTAGTGGTGTTGATTGTTTTCAACTAATTTCAATAGAAAGGGCAACTTCTTTGGGTGCATTGTTTTGCATTCCTTTGAGCATATGCTGTCTCATTTCTATGACATGCAGGATTTTGTTTTAGAATTGAGATGTTTCTTTTAACTGGCCTTGAAAACCTCACAGCTTTTTGTTAGCTTTCTCACTTGAGCATCTAATGTTCCCAATCTGTAGTTTTAATAATTGCTTTATGTTCTAAACTGCTTTACATTCTAAATATATACCTTACTAATGTGTATACCCTCATTTTCTGAAAGGAATGGAATCAGAGTGTGACTACTCAGCAACTGTTAATACGCAGATAATTAACTCTTTCTCAAAGTGAAATCCGACATAAATTGCTAGGGTTCCAAGAGTCCTGATGTTAACAAATCATCATTTCTATTTTTAGAAACTCAGGAAGTTCTGTTTCTAGCAACACAGGATGTTCTGCAACTGTCCCACAGGTTGAAATAATCCATAATTAATTAGATATTCTTCCTACCCTTTACAGACAGTCACACAAAGAGACACTTCATCCTGTTTTGCAGAGGGATTTGTTTGTTGTGTCCACATTACCACCTCTTGGTTTTACTAGTTATATCTTTTGATCTATGAGCATTCAGTCTTGTGATTCTAATCATCTAGATGGTACCTTTGATGAAAAGTATCAAGCTTCCATTCCTTTCATCCCTTTATGGAACAAAAAGTAACCATATATTTTACTTTTCAATTACAGGACATTTAACACTGATGTCTGTAGTAGCAGCCATCTCAGCATGATTATTTCCAAGCTCTTCTGTTTGCTACCTAAGCTCCTTAACTTTCGTTCCTTATGTGCAACTTTATGTTTGGTTTTGCATTAAATGTGTGAGGGGTTATAATGCAGATACATTTATTGACTATATTCATTATTAATAACAGGATATAAAGCAATTGCTATAATACTCAACATTAATGCTTTTAATAACGTTTCTTGGCTGAACAGCTGGATTCTTGCATTTACATCAGGCATTTTGATTACTCATGTATAACAAGAGCATATTTTGTAAAGAAAAACACACATATCAACTAATCTGTAATGAATACATACAAGGAGAGGTACAGTGGGTAAACTAAGGAGTAACTCAGTAAACTAAGGAGAAACTCAATGAAATGCATATATAAAATTTTTTGCTTCTTAAGCTGGATTTTGAAACTCTCTTAAAAAACCCACAGCAATTGCAAAATCAGAATTTTTGCTTAAGTCCCTAAAGCTTACCATTTCAGTTACATATCTCCCTGCTTATTCAAGCAATTAGTGCAGTTTAAAGCATCATCTCCCCTTTTTGGCTTTCCAGAACCACCGAGGTTTATTAAGAAACTAGACTCCTCAAAACTTGTGAAACAGCATGATTCCACAACATATGAATGCAAAATAGGTGGATCTCCAGAAATCAAAGTCACCTGGTACAAAGGTGAAACTGAAATCTATCCCAGTGAAAAATACAGAATGTCTTTTGTGGATTCAGTGGCAGTCATTGAAATGCACAACCTCAGTGTTGAAGACAGTGGTGACTACACTTGTGAAGCTCAGAATCCAGCGGGTAGTGCAAGCACCAGTACTACACTGAGAGTAAAAGGTCAGAATCTCAGCTCTTTCCTTCTCTTTTAAACTGTATGGGTTCTCCTTTATGAAAAGCTCTTAAATCCCAATTTCTTTTGTCAGAGAGGCCAAAACTTGCCTGAGAAGATGGCAAATCTCTTGTCTGTCTTTGATCTCTCGGAGAGATCTTTCTTACCTGTTGTTTGTCTTTGCTATTTAGCATCAGAAGAGTTACTTGAATCTTCTGTCCTCTTTAATCTCTTTTGCTTAAATAACACAAACAATAACTCTTTTTTCTTTTTTCCAGCACCCCCCATTTTTACCAAGAAGCCCCATCCAGTCGAGACCTTGAAAGGGTCTGATATTCATCTGGAATGTGAGCTTCAGGGCACTCCTCCATTCCAGATTTCATGGTATAAAGACAAACGAGAAATTCGGAGCAGCAAGAAGTATAAGGTCATGTCTGAGAACTACATAGCTAGTCTTCACATTCTCAATGTGGATACTGCAGATGTTGGTGAATATCACTGTAAGGCTGTAAATGATGTGGGAAGTGACTCCTGTGTTGGCTCTGTAACACTAAGAGGTTTGTACAAAGATTGGCATCTTCTTGGCATTTCTTTGTTCCTGCAATTCTTCTCCTACTTTTCCGCTCCTGGCAGGATTCTTTACTGTTAAATATCTTCTCTTAAATAGCACCACCAACCTTTGTGAAGAAGCTGAGTGATCTCACTGTCGTCGTTGGGGAGTCGATTGAACTGCAGGCTGCAGTACAAGGATCACAGCCCATTTCTGTTCTGTGGTTAAAAGACAAAGGGGAAATCATCAGAGAAAGTGATAATCTTTGGATGTCCTACTCAGAAAACATTGCAACTATGCAGATTGGAAATGCAGAACCAACCAATGCTGGGAAATACATTTGTCAGATAAAAAATGATGCTGGAGTTCAGGAATGCTTTGCCATGCTGAAAGTGCTAGGTTGGTAGCCTGAGATAAAAAAAAACAGAATGTGTTTTAAGATGCTTTAAAATTTGAATTTTAAATTTTGTCATAATAATAGCTATTTCATTGTTATAAAAATTTTTCTGACTTGCATTTCATTGCAGAACCTGCAGTCATTTTAGAGAAGCCAGGCCCAGTCAAAGTTACAGCTGGAGACTCTTGTACTCTGGAATGCACAGTAGATGGCACACCAGAGCTTACGGCTAGGTGGTTTAAGGATGGTAATGAACTGTCCACTGACCATAAATATAAAATCAGTTTCTTCAACAAAGTATCTGGGCTTAAGATCCTCAATGCAACACTAGAAGACAGTGGAGAGTATACTTTTGAGGTGAAAAACAGTGTTGGTAAAAGCAGCTGCACAGCTTCAGTGCACGTTTCAGGTTAGTTGACTACTCTTTCTGAGTCACCTCTGATCCTTTAGTTCCTTTACAAAGCCTTCAGATAGCAGAATGGTTTTTATGACTGGCAACCTAAGAGTTGTATAATCCTAGGAGTACTTGGCATACCACTTTGACAGGCATCAAGAATAGATGCCTACCTAAACTCTGAGGGGCAGGAATTATCGAAAAGATTTGATTTCTTCAGCTTTAATCTACATGTTGTCTCGGACAGCTGGTGCAATATTTCTGCTTATGAAAAAGAGCAGCAAAAATAAAAGATGCTCCTCCAAGATTGTGAATGAAAGTTCCAGCATATCCTTAACCATTGACTATTTTTCAAATACTTAGATGTGTCAGAGTATATTGCCAAAGCAGATACAACAGAAGAAAGGTCACTAATTTTATAATGCACAGAGAACTTCCTGCATTTTAAGAGCCCTGTATGGTAACTTTTATTTTTGTTTTGAAACAAACGCAGATCGTATTATACCTCCTTCTTTCACAAGAAAACTGAAAGAAACATATGGTCAGCTGGGTTCTTCTGCTGTATTGGAGTGCAAAGTTTATGGGTCACCACCCATTCTGGTTTCCTGGTTTCATGATGGACAAGAGATTACCAGTGGAGAGAAGTATCAGGCTACTCTTACAGACAATACCTGTTCTCTGAAAGTGAATGGACTTCAGGAGTCTGATATGGGAACTTATTTGTGCACAGCTACTAATGTAGCTGGGTCGGATGAATGCAGCGCATTTTTGAGTGTTAGAGGTCAGTATCAGTAAGAAGCCAGAATCAGAGAGTCCAGATTTATTTTCAGAAAGATTTCATTTTTTCTGTGTTGAATATTTCTGATGACTGTGGTCTTCAAAAGAAGTTCAAATGTACTTCTTCTCTGTTTTATTTGTGTGCTTAGAACCACCATCTTTTGTGAAGAAACCTGAAGCACTGGATGTTTTATCTGGGGCAAACATAACCTTTACTAGTATCATAAAAGGTTCCCCTCCATTGGAAGTTAAATGGTTCAGAGGCAGTGTTGAGCTAGTACCAGGACCCAGATGCAATATCACCTTGCAAGATTCAGTTGCAGAACTGGAGCTGTTTGATGTAAATCCACTTGAGAGTGGGGACTACACCTGCCAGGTCTCTAATGAGGCAGGGAAAATTTCTTGCACAACACATCTTTTTGTCAAAGGTTTGTCCTGACTACTGCTTCTTATGCTTCTTAAAGATGATCTCTTGGCTTTATTTAATCTGTTTTCTTCCTGTTGTTCATTATAGAACCAGCCAAATTTGTGAAGAAGGTGAATGATTTAAGTGTAGAGAAAGGGAAAAATTTAATCTTGGAATGCACATATATGGGTACTCCACCGATTTCAGTGACATGGAAGAAAAATGGAGTGAAAATAATACACTCTGAAAAGTGTAGCATCACCACTACAGACACATCTGCCATACTGGAAATCCCTAGCAGCAAACTAGAAGATCAGGGGCAATATTCTTGTCATATTGAAAATGATTCTGGGAAAGATACTTGTCATGGTACAATCACAATACTAGGTGCGTCAAGCCAGCATCGCTTCAACAAGTGTTACTTGAACTACTAATAGTCATCATGCAGTATCTTTTTATGCTAATGGTGTGTCTTTGTCCTTCAGAACCACCTTACTTCATTACACCCTTGGAGCCAGTGCAGGTGACTGTTGGGGATTCTGCATCCTTACAGTGCCAGGTTGCTGGAACACCAGAAATGATTGTGTCATGGTACAAAGGCGATACAAAGCTGAGAGGAACTGCTACTGTGAAAATGCACTTTAGGAACCAAATTGCTACTCTGGTTTTCAGCCAGGTAGACAGTAATGACAGCGGCGAGTACATCTGCAAAGTAGAAAACTCTGTTGGGGAGGCTTCTTCATCGTCTTTGCTTACAGTTCAAGGTGAATATTTCAATTTTAAACATAGGGAAATGGTCTATTTTTCTTAAGTATGCTTTGCTATCTTGAAAAACAATTGCCTCTTCTTCATAAAACACTTTACTGTTTGTTGATGTGTCAGATATCCTGTGGCACTGTCTTCTACTAACAAAAGCCCACCAGCAAAGCTAATTGAAATACAGCACTTATTGACCACAGCTCTTCTGCAGTGTTACAAGCCTCTGTATCTTCCGCCCTATTCAGGATATTGCTTTGATTGTTTCCAGTATTAGAAACTCATAAGAGAAAAAAAGAAGAGACTTCTCTTCCTACAGCCATATGCACAGGGCTCTTTATAACAAGTTCAAAATAAATGATATGCTAAATAATATTTTTAATTGGAAATTGTGAGCAAAAATCCACCATACTCTACAGCGTATTAGTCAGCGATTATTGGGGAGTACAGCAAGAGGTGCATGTCTTCTGAAAGACTTCACTGTACAATACTTGTTCTCTTACAGAGCGTAAACTTCCTCCTTCTTTTACACGAAAATTAAGAGACGTTCATGAAACTGTTGGCTTACCAGTCGTGTTTGATTGTGGCATTGCTGGCTCAGAACCCATCGAAGTATCTTGGTTTAAAGACGGTGTGCGTGTAAAAGAGGACTACAATGTTCACACATCCTTTGTAGATAACGTAGCAACTCTCCAGATTTTGAAGACAGATAGGAGCCTTATTGGGCAATACACCTGCACAGCTGTCAATGCAATTGGGACTGCTTCTTCTAGTGGCAGGCTTGTCCTTACAGGTTGGTGGGCTGTGAAATATTTAATGGAAATTGTCTTCAAATTGAGTTTTGCTTTATATATGGATTTAATATTGTGCAAAAGATTCTTATTTCACACAGTTTTAAATTAAATTGAGATTTTTAAGTGATGGTGTTTTATTTCTTTCACTCTTCAGAGGGGAAGACTCCTCCATTCTTTGACATCCCACTTACACCTGTGGGTGGCATTATTGGAGAAAGTGCTGATTTTGAGTGTCACGTTTCTGGAACACAGCCTATTAGAGTTACTTGGGCAAAAGATGACCAAGAAATTAGAACAGGAAAGAACTATCAGATCAGTTATGTAGACAACACAGCTCATTTGACCATCTTGAGAGTTGACAGGGGAGATTCTGGAACATATACGTGCTATGCTAGCAATGAAGTTGGAAAGGACTCTTGCACAGCTGAACTGGCTGTTAAAGGTACTAACGAGATAATACATTGTGTTTACATTTTTCTTATTTCAGTTATAAAGGCAGTTGGACTTATTGCTGTAAGATAACTTTGAGAAAACTTTTGAAATGTAGACCAAGAGTACTTATCTGGAGATACCCATGAATCTTTTAAGGGAATTAGGAAGGGTCACTAACAGCAATGGGAGAAGAAATAAAACATTTTCTTTGGCCTACTTTCTCAATAGGCTCTGGCCTATTTCTTTCTTAAGAACTTGAAAAAACTCTTGGGGTTATTTAAATGGTGTATGACTTAAATTAATGTAAGGGCATTTTTTTTTCAAAGAGGAAAATACAGTGACAGTGACAGTGACTGTAAGAGCAAGACTCCTGCTGTTTATCTCAACATAATTTCACTTTAAAAATATATCCACTTTAAATGAGAGTAAATATCAATTCCCCGGTGTTCAAATTTTTCTTGAAGCATTGTCTTTAGGATTTTTCATCTCAAGATAGATTCATGGAATTTGTGTTCTTTTCTTACAGAACGAAAAACTCCTCCTACTTTTACTAAGAAACTGTCTGAAGCAGTTGAAGAAACAGAAGGGAATGAACTTAAACTTGAGGGTCGTGTTTCTGGCTCTCAGCCTTTGACTGTTGCTTGGTATAAAAACAATCAGGAAGTCCATTCAAGTGCTCACTGTGAAATATCTTTCAAAAACAATACCTTGCTTTTGCATATAAAGACCGTAGAGCAATCAGATGCTGGTTTATATACCTGTAAAGTGTCCAATGAAGCAGGAAGCGTGTTGAGTACATCTTCTGTTGTTATCAGAGGTTGGTTGAAGTCTTGTTTTCCTTTGCTTCCTGCTTTTCTTTGTTTTATTTAGCTGCAAGTATATAACTTCTCTCTTATGAGCGGGTTTTACTTACCTTAATATCAGTGATTTGTCCAGAGATGGACATAAATCACAAAGTCAAGAAGTTGTTTTATTTTTGTGATTATTTTTTCAAGGAAAAGCTTGTTTTTCACTATTTGCTATGACTGATTTAAAGAGAACATTGAAATATTTGTGAAATTTCTGTTGAATTTTTAATCATTCTCCTTCATTGGAGTAACAGGGGGTTTGTGCAATGAAATCTAAGTTTAGGCAGTGTTGACACTGCATTGTGGTAATGTGGCACTTCATCATAACAGTCTTGCAGGAAATTGCAGGTTAATTTCTTTAAAGATTTTTATATAGTTTTGCAGCCTAACAATGCATTAGTTCTCATACTATTTTTTGCGTGCAAAGGTTCTTGATAAGGGGCTAAAGCTATTTCTTGCATGTTTATAAAGGAAATATGCTGTCATGGTCTCTTGATATTTGTTCCATTTGGTAGATAACATTATGATTGACATTCTCAGATGTCTATCACCCTCCATTCCTTGCCATTGCTTCCTTAGGAATCACATGTATCTCTTTCTCTTATGTTATTGATCATACTTTCCTGAGTATTCACTCAAGCATTTTCGTATTCCAGAACCTAAAAAGCCTCCAGTTTTTGACCAGCCACTTCAGCCAGCAGCAGCAGAGGAAGGTGATACCAT
Source organism: Rhadina sibilatrix (assembly GCA_013400275.1). Classification (NCBI taxonomy): domain Eukaryota; kingdom Metazoa; phylum Chordata; class Aves; order Passeriformes; family Phylloscopidae; genus Rhadina; species Rhadina sibilatrix. The sequence goes on from VWYO01019479.1 coordinate 470,662, forward strand.
ACAGCTTAGCTGTCATGTCCAGGGATCGCAGCCAATCCGGATCCAGTGGCTGAAGGCAGGAAGAGAAATAAGAGCTTCAGACAAATGCAACTTCAGCTTTGCTAACGGAGTAGCTCTTCTAGAACTTGCTGCAGTTACCAAATCAGATTCAGGAGAATATGTATGCAAAGCTTCAAATGCAGCTGGCACTGATACTTGCAAATCTAAAGTGACAGTCAAAGGTACAGTAACATGAAGAAAATAAGGCATATGACGAAAATGTCAACCAAAACTCTATTCCACTTTTTTTTCCTGTGGAACAAAATGTTAATAATCTAGTAACAAACAATTATTTACTTTTAGTTTATTGTAAAACCATAGAACCTGATAAAACAGAGTATTTAACAATAATTTATATATCAATAGTGACATAAATGCTGAAAGATGAGTGACAAATCAATAGTGCGTTCCTACCAAAGAGATTAAGAATTTATTTTCTAAATCTAAATGCCAAATTTAAGAAAAATTCAAGCTAAATGGGTGAAATTATTTGGACAGGCATGTTTTATGGAAAGCATGTGAAAAGTGGTGTTTATTAAAGGAAAATACAGAAGGAATTTGAGCATGTGGCCTTAGAGGCTAATTGTTTTAAGACTATTACAGCTCTAAGACAATTTGACCTTTTAGCTGAAAGTAAATAGTGTCTAAACTTGACTCCTTCTGTCTAGTTTTTGCTTTACCATTACATAAAGGACACAAGACCCCAGCAGTATGCACAAATAGTCTTTTTCACTGCATGGTTAGCCACTAGACTAAGGACTAAGTCAAAGAAAAACAAGAGAATTTAACAGACCACTGATAAAAAACTGCAAGTAACTTTTAGGGCATAATATCCAGAAATTGACTGAAAAGAGAAAACCCCACCAAAAAACTTACCCATTTTAGAAAATGAGCCTTTTTATTTGCATGTATATCTGTGGATTTGCACCCATGCAGAGTATAAATGGCCTGAGTGAAGTAAATTAATAGCACAGTATGGCTCATTGTGGACAGCTTCATCTGGAAAGTAAACTGCAAATTGTTTAAAACAATATTAAGATATTTTGCATTTTTACCACTTGCACATTATTTTGTTCCATCTCAGGAATTAATTTCTTTTTTACAATTCCTTCAGAAGCATCATCACCTGTGAATATAAACTACTACATGAAGCCATCTGTTATAACTTTCTGACTCTGTTTTCTTAGAAAAACCGGCAGCTGCTCCAGCAGCTAAGAAAGCAGAAGTGGAAGGAAAGCTTTATTTTGTGTCAGAGCCTCAGAATGTCAAAGTCATGGAAAGTAAGGACTCTTTTCAAAGCAGTAGAATGTCTTCTATCTGCCTACATCTTTTTTTTGAGTTGATGTCCCTCTGTCATAAACAACTGGAAATACTTAGCTTCCTCATTTGCATCTTTCTGCAGAGACCGTTGCAACATTTATTGCAAAAGTTGGAGGAGATCCGATTCCAAATGTTAAGTGGATGAAGGGAAAATGGAGGCAACTCAACCAGGGAGGCCGCATTATAATCCAGCAGAGAGGAGATGAAGCCAAACTAGAAATAAAGGACACAATAAAAACCGATTCTGGCATGTACAAATGTGTAGCTTTTAACAAACATGGTGAAATTGAGAGGAGTGTAAACCTGCAAGTTGAAGAAAGAAAGAAAGAAGTTGTTGAAGGGGATCTCAGGGCAAAACTAAAAAGGTATATTGAAAGTTTTTATGGATTAATTTTCTATCACCACAGAATAAACTTTTTTTATTATACATCTCAGAACAAGACAAAATTTTAAAATATTTGTTAAATAGGAATAACTGTACTTAAAATAAAAGCACCTGACTAGACTAAGCTAAAGGATTCTGCTGCACAGGGCAGCTCTGAGGCGATTCAATAGTTCATTAAACAGCTTTCTGGGAACGAAATGCTGCATAGTTAACTTCTGTTATTGATTTGAATAGCACTCCAACAAAAAGAAAAGAAGAGGAAGAGCAACCTATTGATATCTTGGAACTTCTCAAAAATGTAGATCCCAAAGAATATGAGAAATATGCTCGCATGTATGGAATTACAGATTTCCGTGGCCTCCTGCAAGCCTTTGAGTTACTAAAGCAAACCCAAGCAGAAGAAAGCCATAGATTGGTAAGATACAGTGTGACTGCAGCATTGGCTCTCTTAGGAGTAATATATTTCCCTTAAACAGACATTGTGTCCACACTCTGAAGCTCTGAAGTCATGATGTGTGCAGAAGTTTCTGGTTCCTCTTTAGATCTTTTACTGGCAGTTTTCAATTTCTTGCTTGCTCAAATCCAAGAAGAATAAATGGGCCTTCTGGCTAAGTAGGTTCTGTCTTCATAACTTGACTGAAATTGTTAGAGTGGGAATATACGCTGGTTATAGTACAGTTACATAAAATTTGATGTAGGAATGAATTCTGTGTTGGATAAACATGACAGCTTGACATTTAGTATCCTTTAATCTTTGAGTACATTTGCATTTTTATAGGAAATTGAGCTCACAGAGAAAGCTCAAAGGGAAGATCAGGAGTTTGATGAACTTGTAGCTTTTATTCAGCAACGACTCACACAAACAGAGGTAAAACATTTTTAACTGATTTGTGAAATATTCAAACCTATTACAGGGAACTTGAAATTAACTTAAACTATAAACAATATTTTCCAGCCTATTACTCTGATCAGAGACATTGAAAATCAGACGGTTTTAGCAGATGAGGATGCTATCTTTGAATGTGAGATTAAGATTAACTATCCAGAAATTAAACTGTCATGGTACAAAGGAACCCAGAAACTGGACTCCAATGACAAATATGAAATTAGCATTGAAGGTGACCGCCACATACTGAGAATTAGAAACTGCCAGCCTGAAGATCAAGGAAATTACAGAATAGTATGTGGACCACATATTGCCAGTGCCAAACTAACTGTGATTGGTAAGTGTACTTCTGAAGTATATATTTGAATTAGTTTATGCTTTATTTATTCCACTCTCTGATCTCTGTTAAAATGTATGTTTTAACATGCTAATAGAACCTGCAGTTGAGCGGCACCTTCATGACACCACTTTCAAGGAAGGAAAAACATGCACACTGACTTGTCAGTTCTCTATCCCAAATGCCAAGTCTCAGTGGTATAGAAATGGGAGACCCATTAAGATAGGAGGGAGATATTCAACACAAGTCTCTGACAAAGTGCACAAACTCATCATCAAGGACGTTAGAACGGAAGACGAGGGACAGTATACCTGCAAGCTTGACAGTCTAGAAACAACGGCAGATCTGGCCATTGAAGGTTTGTAAAGATATAGAATCTCTTTCTTACAATAGTGACAGTTTCTGGAGGTTTCATTAGCAGGACAAATGAAAATAAAAATAATTTCTGAAAGACAGATTCCAGAACTTGGAAACGGAACTAAATAAGAACTTTCACTGTCCTTTCTCTTTGAACAACATGTGACATACTTGTGTAACTTAGCTTCTTGACTAAACCATGATTAATAATGTCCCATAACCAACAAGCAATCTGAGTTGTACTACCTTCTATTTTCTTTGGGACTCTTGTATTTTCCTTGGACTTTTTCTTAATTATTCTCTATCTTTAGTTTCTTTGATGACTTCTCTTACAAAAGGTATCTGCACAGCAATCTTGTTATAGTTGAACTCTTACGTCTTCTAATCTTCATTCTTATGCATAAAACTTCATAGAACATGGAATCCCTTTTTCTTACTCTACTTTTTCAAGATTTATTGCTATTATCTCATTAAAATTCAGCTATTTTGATGACAACAATGAGAAGGATTCAGATACAGTAAATGCCATGATGGTGCATAACAACTGATGTATTTTTTCTTTCTAAAAACAGCGGAACCAATCCAGTTCACCAAGAGCATACAGAACATCGTTGTGAGTGAACACCAGTCTGCAACCTTCGAGTGCGAGGTGTCTTTTGATGATGCAGTTGTGACATGGTATAAAGGCCCCACTGAACTGAGAGAGAGTCCCAAGTACAGCTTCAGAAGTGAAGGTCGTTGTCATTACATGACTATCCACAATGTTAATGCAGAAGATGAAGGTAAAAATGCATTAAACATTTGTTCTGGTGCCATTTTTTATCTTTTTTTTTTTTTTTTGTCTGATTTTAAATGATAAAAGCATATAAATATGAATATTCTTGGCTGCTGCAGGTGTGTATTCTGTAATTGCTCGTCTTGAACCAAGAGGAGAAGCAAGAAGCACTGCAGAGCTCTATCTTGTAACTAAAGGTTAGCAAATTTTCTAAACAAATTTGTGATCATAACCATATGAAAATTTGTTTGTTTGAAACATGATTCTGGAAAAATCAATAGTCCTAAAAGAAATCTACTATTCCTTTGCAGAAATCAAACTGGAGTTGAAGCCGCCAGGTAAAGTCCTCAAGCAAGACTGGTACAAGATCTTGTCTATACTCTGTCATAAAATTAAAACATTGCTCTGCTTTTTAATTATTTTCAAGCATTTTTTTTCCTAGTTAGAGTAAGTATAACCTACATCCTGAAAAAGTATTCCTCATCCACAGACATGTGGAACTATTATTCTCATAAGTAGCAGCAATGAATACTGAGATAAATCCATAATCTGTGACATTGATAGAGACCCTATTTTGTACAATATGGAATGCCCCATTCTCTAAAACACACAAATTTCTTTTTGTGTGAACTGCTAAGGAATAGAACAATGAAGATGTATCAATTAATAGATAGGATCTTCTCTGTGTAACTGAAAAAAAGTAAGCAAGGAGGCACAATAGGTAAAAATCCCCTCCTTACGATATGTACAATATGATCTTTTTTCAGTGTCCTTAAGAGCCTACTCCAAATGTTGCAAGAATTATTTAGAAATAAAATGTAACATTGTATGGGCTGGCTGAACTGAAAGGTTAATACGATTAGTTATCTATTAGTTTATACTTGGGGAGCAAGCTGCAATCCTTTTATGTTACAATAAGAAAGACTTAAGCACCATCAACTATTCTTGAGGAGAGCACATTGATTTTTTTTTTTTTTTTAATTGGTAGTATTTATTAACTAAGTTAAACATTTTGATTTTCTAGATGTTCCTGATGCCAAGGTTGCAGTTCCACCTCAAAAACCAGCTGAAGGTAGGGTAACAAACCATACATATTCTATATCTGCACTGAACCAGAAGGCCAGTGGGAACCTCAGAGAAAAATCTTAGCTCAGCAATAAGATCTAGTTAATTGTCCCTGGGAGCAAGACTTGACTTGGATAGGCTTCTTGTCTGTGTGGAAGATGAAAACTCTACACAGGTAGTGATAGGAGCCAATTTAATTCTCTGAAAAAGAGTCCTTTCCATCATGTTTTCCTATCAGTCTGTTGTTCATTTTATCTTTCTTTTATTTCCATCTTCCTCTCTGATAATTTCTTTTTTAAATTTTCATCTCTTCTTTTTGCCACAAAAATTATCTTTTAAACAAGGTGTCTGGATTACTGCCTTTAAAAACATTCCCTTAAAGCCATACATTGGATTTCATGTTTATGGCAAACAGTCTCTCTCCGGGCTCTGGTTTTGAACAACAAACAGTATTGATACTTCTGTTGCACCCAGTAGCTTACTATAAACATCAGCAGTTTAAACTTCTTGGGTTTATTTCCAGGATAATTTGGTAAAGTCTTGCAGTGGCAGCAGGAAGGGCAAGATTTGATATTTAGATGAATTACCATCAGCAAAGATAAGAGAATGATGGCAGCAATGAAAATAAAACTGAGGACATTCAGGGTTCAATGAGTCTAAAAGTAGACCAGGGATTCCCACTCATATTACATTTATTCAGCTGCTGTAAACTCTCAGAATAAGCACTATGTTTGCTTTTATTCTACAGCTGCAATAAAATCATATAATCTGTTTCCCCAAACCATGATGTTTCTTCATTTACAAGGAAATATCAAACTTAAATTTTGTTCTAAATATTTCATTTTCCCTACAAGCTGCCCCTATTCCCATTCTTCTGCCTCTTGTTCCACCTCCAGAGGAGAAAAAGCCAGGTAAAAGTCCTTACAGTATTTATACTAAGTTCATGTTTCGTTATGACAGTTGTTTTTTCAATTTTTGTTTGTTTTTTTAAGTGACTCTTGAGGTTTTTTAATTTAATGTTTTAAATCTATTATTTTTAAGCAGAGAAAAAGGTTCCATTAAAGAAAGTCCCCCAAAAGGTGGTTAAAAAAGCTCCTGAAGAAGTCCCTCCACCTAAAGGTAACTTTTTTTTATTTGTTTGAAAACTTTTTTAAAAGAGTAAAATTACCTTGTGGAAACAAGATGCTTTGTTTTGAAATAACTTGAATCTATCACAATTGTTTGATTTCTGGCTTTATGTTAAAACAGACACATTTAAAATCCAAGCTGATTGTGACTGCTTAAAATAGTTCCTTCTTTAAACCATCTGTGAGAGTAAAATAATTTCACTAAATGTGAACATCCAATATTTGGCTTTGCAAATTCCAAACTGTGATATGAAAAATCAATTTATTTTTTTAAGTTCCTGAGGTGCTACCAGAGAAGCCCAAAGAGGTCAAAATAACATCTATGACAAGGAGAGAAGAGATACATGAAGAAAAGAAAATACATGAAATGCCCAAAGAAGTTTATGAAGAATGGGAAGAAGATTATGGTGAAGACCATGACTATTATGTCAAAGAAGAGGGCTATGATGAAGGGGAAGAGGAATGGGAAGAAGCTTATGAGAAAAAAGAAATTACTTATGAAGAAAAAAGAATAATTCATGAAGAAGGTATTCAAATTATCATGACATTTTATTTCTTCTCTTTTCTCATATCTATTATTAAGGCCCTAACATTTTGAACTAGGCAACATTTTTTGATTTTGTTTTTGCTAAAATATCTGGAACCATAATATGCTGGCAAATTTTAAGTGACACTTGATGATAACACAAGATGTCACAAGGTATGGATGCAGATAGGAATGGATATGTTAGAAATTAATTGCCAATGCACTTTGCAGGTCTTTAAAACCTAATATGAGTTAGCAGTTAGTAAGGATATGTGTCACTTTTAGATTTTTGGATATTTCTTCTATGATTTTCATGTGCTGTAGATAAACTTGATTTACTTAAATGTTTCACACATTTATTGATTGTTGTTAATGGCTGTATTTTGCAATTTCTCTCTTGCTATAACTGTCTTGGGGATTAGTAACATGTATGCCTCTAGGAGAAAAATTTGGCTCTGATGAGAAAACATGAAACTTGGAAATAAGCAAAACATTTTACTTCAACAACTGGATCTCCAAAACTCTCTGTGTGTTTTTAAAGTTCATAAAATTACAATGGCATAACTAATACCTTTCTGTCTACAGAGCCTTTAGAGAACATATTTTTTATCATTAAGTGATGTTATTTCTTTTAAGTGACTGAAGTTCCTAAGAAACCCGTGCCTGAGAGAAAACCACCAGCCATTATAGCTGAAAAGAAGGAAAAGAAGGAAGTAACTGTTCAAAAGGGTATGGCTTCCCCACAAAACTAACAAGAACATGCAGATTAAGATCTCTCATGCATCTCCTTCATGCTGAATGGTACTGGTTATTCACATTTCCTTGGAAAGAGGAAAATTCTCTTTATGGTGGACAGTGAGATGAGCAAGGGTCATGGCAACCCTTTCTCTTTTCCCACCTCATATTTCTGAGCTCTCTGCTCAAAGGTGGTTCAATCAAAACAAGAATTGATGGTAAAATCAAACTAAGCTTCAGTTATCCTTCCTTCTCCTCATGTATTAGCCTTGGGCATGGGTTTAACTTTCAAGAAATGAAATGCTGCTCTTCTGGGAAGTGTTTTCCACTTAGATCACTGCATATCTCTCAGGGCAGGGTGGGCCTTATTGCCACCACTGTTCACCACCAGTAAACAATGCACTGAACAAAGCATGGGATGCACAAGCTTTATAACACCCTAAACAAAAAACCAGCCAGTTCTATCTGGTTTGTATCCAGAAAACAATTTGCAAGATTACTTAAACAATAAATCTATCTCAATTCTTTGCAGTTGTCAAGAAACCTGTCGATGAAAAAGTGGAGGTAACCACTCAGAGGGTTGCAGAAGAAAAAGTCAAAAGGGCTGAGGGTAAATACTGTTTAGTTATCTTAATGTCATCTTTCTGTAAAAGTTGTGGCTTTGTGTGCATATGTTTTGTCTTTACTTAACATGGTCTGATCAATTTTTCAGTCTTTGAAATATCTAATAAAAGCTTCTGCTGAATTCTTTAAAAAGAAGATTAAAAGCTTTTCAGGGGAAAATACTAAATGCTAATATTAATTACCAATGCTTTAAGAAATGAAGTGTATATAAAATTGCACTGGGTGAAATAGAGTGTTTCACTCTAAGCTGAAGATGTGAAATCCCCATCTTGCTTAGATTTCCATTTTGACCCATCTACCAAGATGCCTTGGTTAATTCTTTGGTTATAAAATAAAGATGCACCCTTACTCTCTTAGTAGCTACTTCCTTTTGTGTAGCATTTCCCCTTCTGCAGCAGGATTCTGTCAGCTGCAATTCAGTAAGTATCAGGAAATGACCTGTGTGCTAAATGCCCTGAGTGCCTTTAGAACATAGCAATAAAAAGGAACAAACTCATTCCTTATGTTGCTTTGTGTGATTCCAAGAAGCCTGACTTAGCTGCTGAGTTAGATTGTTTGTCTTGTTAGTTTTATTTTCAATATCACTGAGAGCTGTAGACTTATTTTGATCTCTTTGCTAAATATTTGACTGAGTAACAAAATTATAATGCCAACAGTTACCAAGAAAGTTCTGCCACCAAAACCTACACCAATGGTCGTTGAGGAGAAAGTTATGAAAAAGGAAGGTACAGATCAGCATCTTTGAATTGCAGTTTACACTTTTTTCAGCATCCAATGTGTTTCTGTGCTTCTTTGGAATATGTGAGCCTGTGTGTATGTATTTGGATCCATGCTAGTAGTCATGCTGTGGCTACTCTCAGTGTTTAATTAGTATGTCTACTATGCTTTTGTTTTATATAAAGTCTGTTTTTAACATATTTGTGCATAGCCTTTTGGTTCTTGTTTAAAGAGCCTACGGTCACACTGCAGTGTGATTTAGCTTTTTCTTCATCTATTCTGCTTGCTGGCCTATCCTTACATAATAAGCATAATTGTGTCCCCATGCCCAAAATATCTTTGAAGAACCACCTTTAGAATTCTTCTGATGTACTATTTCCAAAAGCCTGTGCATGCATTTTGTTTCAAAAGTTTGGGTTAAAGGTGTCTGTGTCTTTAGTCTTTAACAAATACTAAATATTATACTTGTCTGCTTGTTCTGTGTTCAGTATTTTAGAATATGAATACTGACTGTCTAAATATGTCTAAGACTTAAATGTGCGATACAGATAAAGATTTGACAAAAACTCACATGCTGACTACCACTAATGTGGATCTAGAATATTAAATACTAAAACAAAATCCTATCTTTAAAGTACCAACAGTAGAAACATGGACTGTTTCAGAAGAAAAGATGTCAGTTTCTGTCCACAGAGAAGAAGAGTATTCATATGATGTTACAGGTATGTACAAAACCAAAAGTCTGTGTACCCAAACCAAAACAATCTATCAATCCTACTGTACATTCTTTTGACCTATTTTTATGTATGGCCAATTACATATTTAGACATACTGTATATTTGTCTTTCAGTATGCCTTGCTTTTTTGTCTATTGTGTTATGTAGCTTTAGCTTTATTGAGCTTGATAGATGGAAATATTTCAAGTATTTTATCTTAATATTATTTAAATACTTTTCTTTGAAGAGCCAACAGAACATGAGAAAACAGTTGAAGAAAGATTCTTTGAAGCTGTTTACCCCATTGAAGGTAGTTTAATTAAGGATGGGAGTCTAATAAATATTTGTTTGTTTGTTTGTTTTAGTTTGAATCAAAATTCATTGTGAGATTTGCACATGTTGTTTATTTTCTGGATTAAATTGTTTTACATATTAACAAATGGGTTTCAGTGATGATTGTGTATTGTACACACATAATATCTTCTTAAAGTTTCTCAGATTTACTATGGACATTGATATTTCCTATCTCAACATTTAATATCTTTAAAATTCCTATTGTAGCACATAGAGAGGTTGAGGAGGAAGAAGAAGTCATTTCTACAGAGCTGGAGATCTCTCATGTTGAAGGTGAATAAAGTCTTTGCATCAACATCTGCCCTGTTTTTCTGAACTTTCACATTATCTGTCTGTAACACTGTTTACCAAAGGATAGCATATCAGAACTGAGATCTTTCAATTTCTCTATGGCTCTGCTCTCAAAGCTTCAAGCCTTACTGCATTTCTATCTTACTCTTCTTCATGACTGCTTTAAACAATTCCATTAATAGCTTTTTGTGAGATAAGTTTGTTGTATATGTTTGATAGAACAGAATAATTTTTGACATTTAGCGTTTGCTTATACACCATGTTAAGAGTAGCCTACTGTGGTTTACCAATTATTTTAACTGTCTCCTAAATGATCACCACCTATCTTTTAAAGTGCCTGAGATACCAAAGAGGCGTGTTCCAGAAGAAAGAAAGCCTGTTCCTGTCCCTAAAACAGAAGCTCCATCAGCTAAAGGTATTTCTACTGTTATAGTATAAAAGAAAGAAGCAAAGCCCAAACAAATTTTCTTTGTTTGAAAAAATCTTTTTTTTTTTTTTTAATGTTTCCTTGAATATATTTAGGAATTTACTCTCTATGTATCTTTGTTTTTGCAATATCTCCTTATGTATTATTTGATTTTGCATTGTCTCCGTTGCACAAGTTCAGTTTTTCAATTGTGCTATTACTTAGCTTACAGCTTGAATTTGTCTCAGCTTGGGCCCTTCTCTTTCTTAACTATCTTGTGCTTATTATTTCTATTTAAGTTGTGTGGCTTTTGCAGGCAAGTGTAGAGTGTTTTTACTTCAAGAGAGTAAAATGAAAGGTGCTCGTGCAGTGATTTTAACGTAGGAGTTTTATACTGTATCATAATGTCTTTGCTGTATTGTCCACATTTGTCCAAAAGGCTGTACATTGTATTGTGTCGATTGCAGTGCTCAGCTCCTTGTCCAAGCACTGTGTTCATTGTATAAAAAAATCTTGGATTACAATCAAATCTGGATTAGTGTTTCAAAAACTAAAGATTTCTTACTTTAACAATGTTTTCCAAAGTGCCTGAAGTCCCTAAGAAACCTGTTCCAGAAAAGAAAGTTGCTGTTGCTAAAAAGGAAGTGGCTCCCCCAGCAAAAGGTACAGCATCTTTTGAATGTGGGCTTTAACCAGTTCTGTGCTATTGTCCTCTTTTCCTAATTTCTCTTATGTTCTCAACACATATGATAAATATAATCTTTGTGTGTTATGTGTGAATGTTTGTTCTAATCTAAGGCATTCAAAAGCCTTAGAAAGATTACTTAATAATTAACATTAATTTTAATACCTTTAGAGTTTCTGAGGAGCGTAGGGAAACTGTGCCTGAAGAAAAAGTACATGTTCCTTTTCCCAAAGGAGAACACCTGCATGCCAAAGATACACTTACTGATGGAGTGTACACTGCTTGTTGAGTTTTATTTTCCTGTTAGTCTGTATGTAAGAATGTTTGTGTTAGAATTTATATTTTATGTATAATTCTCTGTACATCTGTGACATTTTTTAAAACCTGGTAATACATTCAAGCAGCTCATTCTTCAGTTAAGAAATCAGTCTTAAAGCATTTGATAGTCTTCCAGCAACCGGTTTGATTTTGGTTTTTATCAAACATATGTTGCTCTTGTTATATATCTTTCTATGTTAAGTGTATGAATGTGTTATGTGGTGTGTCTTGATATTCTTACAAATAGGTTAATGAAATCCATTTCTATTATCTCCAATAAATCTTTGAAATTTAGATTCAGTTATCTTATATTTTATGGTTTTTTAAGTGCCAGAGGTTCCTAAGAAAGCTCCCCCAGAGAAAAAGGTTGCTGTTCCAAAAAGAGAGGAAGCTCCAACACCTAAAGGTACACTTAAAAAAATAATGTTATTTTCCTATTATCTTAAGCATCTTGTTTATGTCAAATTTTTGTTTATGTTAATTTGGTTTTACTGGTACTTCATCTACTTTAACATATATCTTTTGTGTCAGTTTTGTGTATATGTGCGCTGTAGATTTATTCTTTAAGAACTTGTTAATTTAAGCTAATTATAATTAATATCTTTGTACTGCCAGAAGTACCTAAAAAACCAGCTCCAGAAGAAAAAATGCCATATGTTCCTAAAGTAGAAACTCCCCCTGCAAAAGGTATAATATAGCTCACTTTAATATAATTTATTTTAATCTTTAGAACATTATCTCAATTTGGTCAACTGTCATGTTTGGTAAGCAAATCATGTCCATGTGTAATCTTTCTCAACAACACATTTCTCTTACTTGACACATGTGCCAGTTTTTACTTCAAATGTTCTAAAACAAATACTTTTTTAAAGTGCCTGCAGTTCCTAAGAAACCCGTCCCTAAGGAAAAAGTAACTCCTGCTGTTCCTAAAAAAATTGAGGCTCCTCCAGCTAAAGGTATGCTTTCCAGTAGAATACAAGAATATGCTATTTCTCAGGATCTGTCTGTTCTGTGCTGTTGTTGGTCATTGATTTGTGCTTCCCTGTGAGTTCTGCTGCTCTGAGTTAGACAATGAGTCATTACAGTTGTATCTGTTCTGCAATAATGATACAGTATTCTTTCTAAATATTGAATCTGTTATATGTTATGTGCTCAGTACCCTTCTTTGGAAACCTAGACTTAGCATTTCAAAACTATGTTTTCACAATGGAATTGGAAAAGCATACATTTAATATCATTATCTTTCAAAGTGCCTGAAGTGCAGAAGAAAGCCACTTTTGAAGAAAGAGTACTTATTACAGAAGAAAGAATATCTGTTGCCATTCCAGAGGAAATCCCATCACCTGAAGGTACACTATAAACAGACCATAGTGAGAAACTTGTGCTATGCCTGCAAGTCATAGTTCTAATATCAAGATCAAAATACACCAAAAGTTTTTTGATCTTGTATGAGTTTTGTGTTGAAGTGCAGGCCGTTAAAAGCCTCCTAAAGTGCCATTTACAATTTCAGTCTTGAATGTCAGGATCCCACCACATTGACAGGAATGGAAACTCTACTACTGAACACAATGATCTTCAGATCAGGTCCTCCTAAATTTGCAGGAGCAAATATGGATGTATTGTTTATTTTAGACTCCACAAATTTGGGCTGTAACCATCTATTTGTCATACTCTCTACAAAGCTCTCTGTAGCCCTAAAGATGAAATACTGCTTCCCTCTGCAGTGTCAGCTTCTCACCAGCTTTCAGTTCACATTCTCATGTTCAGGGAAGATTGAGATCAGTTGTTTTAAGTTAGTATAATTCCACATAATATCTGATTAAGATATCTGAAATCAGAATTTTGTCTGTTTTTATATCCCATTAATAACTATCCAGTCAAGACAATTTGCACCTTCCTTTAAAAACCATAAACGAATTTTTAGTAGAAGATTTGGAACGTATCTGTCTAAAATATGAACTTGCAAATACACATCCATGTGAATACATGCAGTGTTAATTTCTGTTTGTCTCCAGAACTAGTTGAGGTTTTCCCTGACACGGTCATCTTTGTAGATGAGTACATGCCAAGATTTCCTTTCAGTTCTTCACCTATCCATCTCATTTTTAACTTTCCTCACTTTCATACAGTTGGATCAAGGAGAAACCTCTAATTCTTTGACTCTTGTTTCCCCCACTTGAGCTGTTGTGACAGGGAAATTTGGGGAGCTGAGGCATTCTGGTGAACTGGCAGTTGACCAGTGAATGGTATTAGATACAATACACAATAGGGAACCTGGGACATGGACAAACCCCATAATTTAGAACAAATCATACATTTGTATGTGCACAGCATATTTTTTGGATTGTATGCATACCTGTCATTGTCATATAGAACTTCTAAGAATTAGTCTTCATCTTCTCTATCCATCAATTCTTCCCTCTCTCCATCTATCCATCCACCAAAAATACTAAAACTAATAATTTTCCTTAAAGAACCAACAGTTGAAGAATGGTCTGAAGAAGAAAGAGAGGAAGTATCTATTTCCATCCACAGAGAAGAGATTTCTGAAGGTATGGCAACAATTCAGGAACACTAGGCAAAAGCAAAGAAGTAATTTTTGTACTATATCAAATAGACAGTTTGAATTAATAGCTACTTTATTCATAATGAAAGAAATACTCCTATATAAATAAGTTTTTTAACTTATAAATTTTAATTTTTATGTCTACAACTTCTCTTGCTTGCTTTTGATGAGTCACTAATCCTGTTTCAGTACAGTGAAAAGAATAAGTTATCTCTTTCATTGTGAGTTCTATCGGGACTTCTTTCTGTTTCCAAAAATCCTCTGTTGGAAGTTCCTCTTCCACCAGGTTGCTTGGATAAAGTAAATGTTCTTCAGAATATCACGATGCACTTGGGTTCCTCAGATAATTTCATTGTAAAATAACTATATTGTTTCCACCTGTAAGTTTATTGGTGGTCACATAATACTGCGAAGGACAGTAACACTGACTGAGTCAGTTTCTATGACTAGTGACACCACATATTTTTCCAGGGACATCTTTAGTCAAGGAATATTCTCAGTATTTGGGAAAGAAGGTTTCTCAAAATGGACACATTTCAACATTAGTGAGTTCGTGGACAGAGGAATGGAGCATTTTCAAATTCCACACAAATACAAGATGCTCAGACAGAGACAGAGACCTCAGTCTCTCTGTTCCATTTAAGTTGCTTGGAGTGTTTTCATTGGCCTCAGAAAAAGCAGGATATCTTGAATGTAGATTTTGACATCCCAGAGTCAATGCTTATTTTTTGTCTTACAAATATTTTGTTGCTTACCAGGGTCATAAAGACAGTAATATATGTCAAATACATAAAATTAAGTATTTTTATATTTTATTATTTTTAAAAGTGACTGAAGAAGAGTCTTACTACATAGAGGAGACAGTAACTGTTCCAAAAATAGAGGAAGCCCCACCCACAAAAGGTATAAGTTCATTTCACTACAACATATAAGTTGTTTCATCATTCTTAACATTATGTTGTCACTACATGTTTATGTCCATTTTTGGCATCTTTGTATCTGTTTGTGCTATAGTGATACTACTTCTCTATGTAAAACTATGTATTGTAATCTTTTAAAGTGCCTGAGAAGCACAGGAGAGTTGTCCCTGAGCCAAAAGCCCCAGCTGCTCCTAAGGAAGCTCCGGGAGTTAAAGGTATAAACCAGTTCCTCAATTGGTTGATGTGTCTTCAAAGGGATTATGTTTGTCTTACTGTCTTGCTTGTACATGTTGACATAGGTGGTGTCTTCTACAGTGACGACTGCTGTCTCAAATCCCACCTGTACTATGAAAAGTATTGTTTGTGTTAACTCGGTAAAAAGCAGTGTGTAGTAGGCAATTGCAAAGATTACACTTTAATATTCTTTCTCATCTTCCTTCTTATCTTGCTCATTTTTCTAAAGTTCCTGAAGTTCATAAGAAAGCAGTTCCTAAAGAGAAAGTACCTGTTCCTGTATCTAAAAAAATGGTGGCTCCGCCAGCAAAAGGTACATCAGTGGTTTTTTTCCTGTTGCAGAATAATGTTATTTTGCTGCATTCCATCTTTAATATATATGTGTTGGTTGGGGATTGTATTGTTGATACAATATATATCTCCAGTATCAAATTTCTTCAACATTAAACATGTTTTGTCTGTTTGTCTACAATGACACCTGTGACCTGTGCTGTCTTGATGAGATTTATATGTTATTGTATGTTATTTATATGTTATTTCATCTTCTGTCTTATACCTGTTGATGAAATCAAACAAATTTTCTAAAGTTATGCAATCTTTTTTAAGAACCTGCAGAAGCATTGGTGCCCAGTTTTGAGGCAGAATTTGAAGAACCTCCAACAACCAAAGGTAAACAAATTATTACCATGAGGATTTTTTGGTTTGGTCTTGCAAAAAGACCAAACTTGTTTTTACTTAAACATCCCAGAGTCAATGTTTTGTTTGTTAGTATCTGTAACCTTCGTAGAGATCTCCTCCTTCTTTTGACTCTAGGATGCTCTTCAATAGTGTCTTATTTTTATTACTGTTGAAGTTCACTTAGCAGTTTTTTTAAACAATTAGAATAAGTAAAAGAAACATGTATCTTCCTTTCAAATATTGTAATTAAATATTCTTGCACATTATTTTTAAGTGACTGAAGTGCACAGGAAAATTATCACAGAAGAAAAAGTTGCAGTTGCTAAAAAAGAAGTGGCTCCTCCAAAGAAAGGTATATAAATTTTCAGAGTTACACAAGAGAGGTCTTGTTTCAGGAGAGTGGTTTGTATTTCTGTCTAGTTATCTAACACAGGTTTTAATGTTCAGTGTTTGCTGTCTTTTTTCATTTTTTTTTTTCTTGAAGAAATATCAAGTCTCTGATTTGTGTTTTGTCATCTGTTTATGTTTATATACTGTGATTAATTTAACATCTATTACAATAAACCTTTTTTTAAAAACTGCTAGCTGTGCCCAAGAAGCCTGTGCCAGAAGACAAAGTACCTGTTCCAATTTCACAGAAAGTGGCAGCTCCACCAGCTAAAGGTATACAAGTTCTTTTGGAAGTAGAGATGGTTTTTAAATATCAGACATCCATGTGCATCATACTCACAGTCTGCCAAGTTAATCAAATCTGTCTCTCCTGATTTGGTTATAAATTAAAAGGACCTTCATCTTTTCCCCTTTGAAATACTGCTGAGTGTGACAGAGAATAGTCATGCACCTTCATTCTTTGCAATTTTTAGCTACTATTTAATTTCACTGATCACTCTGGATGCTTAAATTCTTGCAAAGCTGAGTGACAACATTTACTCAGTGAAAAAATAATTGAAAACAAAATTTGAAAAAAATTATCAATGTTTATAATATTGTCAATATTCAGTGAAGTGTTTCAAACTTACAAATATGTTCTCTGTTTCTGTGCTTTTCTTATGTTTGATTTTGTCATGTACTGTGTGTGTGGTGTTCTGTGGTGTAACTGAGTTTCTGAAGAGTTTAGAGACAACGTATTTACCTCTTACTTTCATCTTCATTCCATCTTACTTCACAATATGTGGCTATTCTGTTCCTTTTTCATTTATTTTGGTCTATATATCTATTACTCTAATATTAGATTTATTATTTCTCTGTATGTTATTTGTATGTCTCGTGATTGTTGTGCTTTATTGTATTTTCTTTAAAATAGTGTGCTATTTGCTCCAATTGTCTATAATTCCTTCATGAATTTCAGAATGTGTGTGATTTCTTTTTGAAGCTAGTATTCTTACAGTTACTATCTTTAAAGTGCCAGAAGCACAGAGGAAAACTGCCAGAGAAGAAAGAGTATCCATGGCTGTTCAAAAGAGAAAAGTGTCTCCACCACCAGAAGGTAGTCCTGCCCCTGGATTAATCTTTGAACAGATTGTGCTCATGTAAGACTACCAGAGCTTCAGACTTATTGGTCTGGCATGTCTCCTGAGGTTCAAATTTAGAATTATAGAATCTTTTAAGTTGGACAAGACACTTAAGGTCACTGAGTCCAACTACTGACCTTACACTACCAAGTCTATCACTATGACCCACTGTAGCCCCAGAGGAATTTTACGAAGTCTTTGAGAGATACTGGAGATATTTTTCCCAATTACTCTGGTTGTGGGTGGTGTCAGGAAATAATAGTTATTTTTCTAAGAAACTCCAAGTGGGATATTTATTATTGTACATGATGTTACACCAGAAAAAAAAAAAAAAATTAACGCTAGACTCTGTCTTTGAAGTACCAACAGAAGAAGAACATTGGGCTATCTCAGAGGAAGTATCCGTTTCTCTCCACACAGAAAAGGAGATTTCATACACAGGTATGAAGACTAAAAAGATCCTGTAACTTATCCTTTGGATAAGTTACATCTTGTCAGCTAGGGAAAAAACCCAGAGAGAATAAAACAAAATTTCATGTCCTTTGCTATTGCCAGTTTATCACAAAAGTGAAGCTTGTAGAATAACACAGACAGTATTTCATTCTTGCAAAATGTTTAAATCTTTCTTCTTGGCTTACTGCTGTTCTTATAGTGGAAGCCAAATAATTTTATTAGGTCCCTCTTTTTCAATCTTGCAACCTGTCTGACCTTTGAGGGAAAACATGAGACAGTCTTTGTTTTCATTTAAATTAACGTGCTTTACTATTCTGAAAAGACAGTCCTTTCCTGTTCCACAAAAGCAACTCCTCACCTAAATCTAAAGGTTAAATAAAAAATGTTTAGCTCTTCTGTTGCCTACGTGGCTGAAACACAACACAATCCAGTGTAATTGATCTGCCTGCTCAACAGTCCACAGCCTTAAAAGAAAATTTATTGCTCTTTCACTTTTGCAGACTATCAATTGATTTGTGAAAAATGACCCACAAGATGCCTCACACTTATTACTTCTAGATCTGATACTAGAAGATATCAGATGGCATTATCATATTCACATCATGAAAGATTAATACAGGCAAATCAGTGTGAAGTTAAATTATCCAATTAGTCTCCAAAGATGGGGGAACAAGCATACTATGCGTCCTAAGAGTATGATGAAAGATGATCTCTGGTTCTCTGTAAGGCAGGTGCAATATGCCATCTAGTCTGGAAAGAAAAGGGTCAAAGCAGAAAGACATTAAATGCAAGAGTTCTCCAGTGGGGTACCAAACAGTGGTGTTTTAGGTGGAAAAAAGAATCCAAGGAACCTGAGCTTGCTGAAAAGGGCACTCATGCACAATGCAGTTTTTGTTTTCAAATCCATCAAAGTACCAGTTCCAACCAGTTTACTTTAAGATTTCAAACGTCAATGTACCTGGCATTTATAATTAAATATCAAGAAGGACTCTGCTAGAAAATACTCTAGAGAGCTAATGAGTCTTCACACCGCCCCAAAAATAGCACCAAGCATCAAGACTTGTGGCAGCCACTCATCTATGCTCACTGTAGCTTGTCATGAATAAAGCTTCTAGAAATTCTCAAATCTGTCACTGATAGAATGGATTCTGTCTCTTAAAGTCAGAAAAGATCTCAAATCTGTTAAGAAAATGCCACAGTTATTCTTGATTTGGCAAGTCGGCCAGATCTTAAAATGCCAAGGTAATTTTCTATGGCGTTTCCAGTTATATTGGTCAAAAATTTTCCAAGACACCTGCCTCAGAAGACACGACACACACACTTCTGTAAAAGAGAATATGCTGTTTAAACATAGCATTCTTTCCTGAATAAATCCTAAAAACTGAACATATCCACATCTTAATCTTTTGAAAATGCTCCTGCTTTTACAAGGAATGGCTCCTTGCCATGACAGAACAAGCAAGTCGCTTCATAAAGTAATTGACGGAAGAGGAAAAACACCTTCCTCACTGAGCAAGTCATTCTTTTGCTTTTAATTAGACCAGAGCTCTTATCTATTGTTAGTCATTCTCAAAGTTTTTCTCCTCGTGTTCCTTCATCTTCATCTAGAGTTTCCTATACAAATCTTTTGTTGTCAGTGAATGAGGACTTTTGATCTCTTCCTGAGGCAATGCAAAGTACCACTGCTCTGGAGAGGAACTGTTACAGAGAACAATGAGGTTTATTGATTTTGTAATTGGATGGTTTTGGATTTTGAGTTCTGCCCATCAGCACACTTACTTCACTGTTGGCAGCAGTGAATGAAGCAGGAATCATATCAGCTGCTTATATTTGTATCTTGAAAAGTTTGCTGTTTCTTAATTGAAAAGAAGCCTAATGACTTCCCTAGCTACATGCCCAGTGACAATAAGCATGCTTGTCTTTTACATGTGAGCCATGTGTCTGTAAGATATCTTTTCTGTTTCTTGCCAAGTATACTTTTGATTTTAAACTATTTACATCTAAAAATTCTTAAATGTAATTGTACTGTATCTTTTAAGTGCCTGATGTACCAGAGAGGGCAATCATTGAAGAAAGAGTACCAATTTATCCTCCCAAAAAAATGGCAAGAGCACCAGCCAAAGGTATACTGGACAGAGGACTGAAATGTTGTGGTGTAAATGTTTTTTGTGTCTTGTATGTTCCATGTACAGTGAGTACTGGTTTGTTTTCTATGGTATGTTCCTCCTTCGGTTAATTCTTAATTGACAATGCCTTGCGATCCTTATTATTAGTAAGATCTATGTGCTAAATTTTAAGGTTCTTTTAATTGGTATTTTTTTAAGTGCCTGAAGTACGCAAGACAGTTGTCCGAAAAGAAAAAGCGTACGTTGAAGTTCCTCAGTATGAGGAGGAAGAAGAGGTTCCAAGATACGAGGAGGAAGAGACCACCAGGTACGAGAAGGAGGTAACCCGTTACAAGGAGGAAGTTCGCCATTATGAAGAAGTTAGTCACTATGAGGAGGAAGTTCCCCAGTATGAAGAGGAAGAAGTTCCTCAGTATGAAGAGGAAGANNNTTCCTCAGTATGAAGAGGAAGAAGTCATCCATTATGAAGAAGAAGCTGCTTATTATGGAGAGGAAGTTGCTGAATATGAGGAGGAAGAGCCACAGGTTCCTCAGTATGAGGAGAAGGCTCCCCTACCAGCTAGAGGTATATTTGAACTTTAGGGTTTGTGTGAGAAAAAGGAGTATCTTTTCATTCTATGAAAATACCAAACTTTTGTTTTAAAATGTTGCCATGTGCTTTAGAGTGTGCATTTTTGAAGATGTTTTTTGATTATTATATAGTGCAGAAAACTATGATGTAGATACATGTAGATACTATGAGGTAGTAGATACACAGATGGCTGTGTATCTACTCTTACTACTACCTCCATAAATTCAAACGTTCCATGTCATACATGTTCATTTCTCTTTCATATGAACTACTACTGAAATTTAACCAAGCTTAACTTCATCCTCATCTGGGGTCCAATTTTGCTATCAGACTGTGCTTGAAATACTTAAAAATGCTTATGTAAAGTCTGCAATCAAAGACAAAAAATATATTTATCTAGAAATTAGCTAGGGTACTTGAAAATGAGTGATTTATGAACACAAGTCACACTGAATTCTTTTCAGAAATCTTAGAAAGCCCTATGGTTGATGTTTATGTCTGTCTTGAAGGGGATAATATACTTCCATGAAAAAGTAAAAAGTATCCATATTTAAATAATATTAATTTAAATAATCTTAGTTTCAGGTTTTTTCCTTTGGACTCATTTTTATGGTATGGGTAAAAATTTTCTACATTGTTAGTACAGGATGAACATAATATTCACTATTTAGGAGAACTAGGTCATGCCAAGATCTTGATAATAAAGCCTTTCTGCATCATAATATAAAGGTACAGATCATATAAAATTTTCCAAAATTGCATAATCATCTAAGAGTATCATTTCCAGTCCTGATCCAAATCATTCCGTAGTGTCTTTTTCCATCAAAGGAGTTCAGAATTTCTTTTGACTAATTAATAAATGTGAGAATTATATCTAACATTGTTGGCAGTAGAAATTTTGTCATAAACATGAGAAAAGATGAGGCTAAACACTGGAAAAGCCAGGTTAATCCTGAACAGGAAGATTAGTGTTGGTTGAAATTTCCATTGAATTTCTCAAAGTAGCTAAGTTTAATTCATATGTGCTCCAGACTTTCTTCAGTATTCTCAGGATCAGTGGAATTATTCTCCTGTCATTGTAAAATTTGTATAAACATTTCTGGGGTTTGAAGTACAACAAAAGTTTAGATATGTTTTAGATTAAACCTTTGCCTCACTGCAGTTAAAGGAAAAGAATTGATTTCAGAAGAGTAAAGATTTTTTAAGAAGTATTTAATTTACCCAACAAATTGTGGTATAAACTGCTGGGTACTTATAATGGACAATTCTGTGCTTGAAGTAAGTCAGTTGTTAAACTAGATGTGCTTGGGGTTTTTGCATATAGAAAGCTCTTGGAAATTTTTCAGGAAGAAAATTTAGTCAGCAATTTATATTTAATATATATAAAAGAGTATGACCAGATCCAACCTATTACATGCCTGACAAGCATTGGGAACATGTTTTTAATAGCTGGTTCAAAAAAGGAAAACTCTTTAAAAGACTTCATCTTTTGATCAGCAAAAAAACCCTTGAAAAACTTTTTATTGATGAGTTCAATGGCTGAGCAGAGAGAATGGACATAATAGCAGCTAATATGATGTGTTTGTTATGTTGTTTTGTCTTAATGATAAAACCCTTTCAAACCATACCTGTTTGCTTGGAGTATGATCTTTGCTTGCATGACTATGTATTTGTGACGTTTGTTTGCATTTTATGTTCCTGTTGTTATGAAATTAAATATCTAAAACATTAACGGTATCTTTCAAGTGCCTGAGGTTCCCAAGAAGCCTGTTCCAGAGGAAAAAATATCTATTCTGAAGAAAAAAGAACCTCCTCCAGCAAAAGGTATATACCATCTCTTTATGTTAGAAGACACCCTCTGAATATGTAATTCACATTATTTTTCAGATGCCTTAACTGCTTATTACTTTTTTCTGTTCTTTTTGGAGAGAGGTCTTCATAAGAAATATTTGTGTTGCTGTCTTTTTTGTTTCATTTCTGTTTTGAGTAGCTTACGGTTTATCTTTTTAACCAAAATCATGTTTTTGAAGTGCCCGAGGTGCCAAAGAAACCTGTACCTGAAAAGAAAGTCCAAGTGCCGAAGAAGGAAGCTCCCCCGGCTAAAGGTATATGCACTTGTAATTTTCTGTGATCAGAAAGATCTTCTAACATGCGTTTATCTTCTCACTTGCTAAAAACTAGAATAGAAAAAGAATTGTTGCTCTTAAGGACTGTGGTTCTTTCTGTTTGTGTTTAATTGTTTTAGTGTGACTGGTTTGTATGTCATATTGTTTTAGACTTTCATGCCAAGCTCAATATTTAATGATGTCTTACTAAGTTCCAGAAGTGCCAAAGAAACCTGTGCCAGAAGAGAAGGTTCCTGTTCCTGTCCCAAAAAAGAAGGATGTTCCACCAGCCAAAGGTATATGACTTGATATAGCTCTTGACTGAATGTTTTATAAAAAAAAAAAAGTCAGTCTTTTTGTATGTGATGTAGAGTGAAGAAAGTTTTCTGTTCTTGATAGTTCTTCTTTGTCATCCAACTTTATTGATTCATATCAATGTTCTTTACATTATGGCTCAAAAATGAAATTCTTAAGCTACAATAATATTTTTTCAAGTGCCTGAAGTACCAAAGAAACTTGTGCCAGAAGAGAAGGTACATGTCCCAATGCCTAGAAAAGTGGAAGAGCCTCCACCAGCCAAAGGTACACCATTACCTGGTTCAACTGTGTGATTCGATTTTTGTTTCTTCATCTTTATAAGAAGATTTTTACTGCCAGTAACAATCCCATTCTTCAGCCTAACGTGTTTGAACCACTC
>VWYO01019480.1:1439-19903 GCA_013400275.1 Rhadina sibilatrix
CACCCACAGCCTGTGGGGATCCACAGCGGATGCAGAGATCCACCCACAGCCTGTGGGAACCCACCTACAGCCCATGGGGATCCACCCACAGCCTGTGGGGATCCATGGGGGATGCAGAGATCCACCCACAGCCTGTGGGGATCCACGGGGAATGAAGCAATCCACCCACAGCCCGTGGGAGAAGTGCTCACACCAGAGTGGGTGGATGGCAGAGAAAGCTGTGGTCCGGCAGGAGACCCAAACAGAGAGAGAAGACCGCTGTTTCCAAAGACAGAGAGAGAGGGGACCCTTGCTTCCAAATGAGAGCAGCCTATCCTTAGAGGACAGCACCCCGTGGATAAGTGACCCGTGATGCAGCAGTTTCAGAAAGAGTGTTTGCCCGTGGGAGGAACTCACGTTGCAGCAGTTTTGGCAGGACTGCTGCTCATGAGATTGGAGCCGTGCTGGAGAAGTTCACAGAGAACTGTCTCCTGTGGGAGGGACCCCACAGCACAGAGGAGGAAAGACTCCTCTCCCTGAGTGAACAGAAGATGATCTCAGGTGACAAACTGACCAAAATCCCCATGCCCTGTCTCCCTGCGCTGTCTGCAGGAAAGAGGGAGGGGCTAGGAGGGAAAAAGGTGTTTTAAAGGCTTATTTTACTTCTCATTACTCTCCTCTGACTCTGTTAATAATAAATTTACTTTATACCTTTAAATTTGAAACTGTTTTCCCCTTAGAGTGATTTTCTGCCAGCCCTCATCTCAACTCATGAGCCCTTCATTAATTGTTTACCCTCTCCTTGGCCCAGCTAAGAGCAAAAGAAGGCAAGCAAACGGCTTTTGTGGGTGCCTTACTTTTGGCCATATAAACTCACACCACCAACCTGTCTGTAAATTTGCATCCCTTTTTCTAGATTGGTGTGACCCAGTTCAGATACAAGCAAGAAGATCTTCAGAGTTTCGTGAAGTGCAGAGGGTGGATACTACACCGTGTGCGGTGTCACCAACCCCCAAGGAGTGCCAAAGACCCTGAGTTTTACCCACCTTTGGGGGCTGCTCTTTGCTGTGGCTCGTGCTCCAGAACACGTCGTCCTGCCCGGGGCTGAGTGGTGCTGTCACCATGTCTGACAGGGAGCTGCTGTGGTACACGTCCTTACTAGCCCGGAAATTGTCACACTTGAAACAAACAAAACACATGCTGAATTGCACTTCCCTGTCTACCTAACAGGTTTCTGTCTCGACAGAGATCAATGGTTCTGCTTGGGAGATAAAATATTTACTAAGCCTATCAGGAGTACTGTGTTTGGATAGAGCCCTGCTCACCTTGTTCACTGTGCAGTGAGTTATTCATTTCCAGCTCGTTAGGCACAAATATCCCAAGGTGGAGGGTACAATAAAAAGAAATTGTAAACAAATCTACTCTCTCTGTGTATACATATATACACACAGCTTTCTTAAATCTATGGAGAAGCAAATAGGTCACTGGCGATGCACAAGGAACTACCTGGATGATGCAAAAAATGCTGTGGAGTCACTACATTTCGTTCAAACCAGGAACAATGCTTCCACTGCAGACTTTCCACAGTCTAATCACTGTGGAAACCCACCTCCCCTAATTTAGATGTTGGCATCCAAGCTATTCTGTGCATAGCCACCACCAACCCACAGTCAGTGGAGACAAACTGCTAGCTGCAAACACTTTTAAGTGCTCCAGTGATTATGATGGGACCCTGGTCCTCCTCTGAAACAATTTTTTCAATTACTTGGAAAAAAAGAAAGATCAAATTTGAAATGCAGTAAGAAAGAATGAAATATGTTCAGACTACCCCCTCATGGGTGGTCAAGTCCAGGTGATCCCACTGCAGCCGCCTGTGTTTAAAACATCTCTAAAGGTGTCCAATTAGAGTGCCAGGATAGCAAAAACCCCAATCACAGCACAGGAAGAGGAAGGAATCAAGTTACTTCCTAACAAAGTCTTCACTCTAAGGGAACAAAAAGTAAGTTGTGCAAAACTCAGGCTAAAATATTCAACATTTAGTCCTCTGATTCTTTCTGTATGTAAAAGAAGAAGTCTACACACTGATGATATGCTATACCAGTGTCTTCCAAAGAGGAAAAACTCAGAGTTAAATGTGTCAACTGAGAGTACTGCCTCCCTGAAACAAGAAATCATCTTGGACATAAGACCAAGACAGAACACACAGAAAATCTGTCTGAGCTGGGCCTGTCTGCAGGGATTGCTATGCGAGAACCAGTTTGATATTAGATATTAGAGAAATGTCTGAAGCTGTACCACTCTGTGCTTCACCTCATCCCATCTCCCATGCAGTGCTAGACCAGTGCTCTCTGGGAGGTGCCTCTTCCTCAAATGCATGGCAAGATCAGCACCTCCAACATTTGGAGGCCTAAGAATGAAGTTTGCAATTTTTGTCTGAGTCAGAGTTCAGACCCCTGTGTCCCAACTGAGTTACTGCAACTTAGACCAGAGGCACCTGCAGTATACTTTCCCCAAAGAATTACTCAGATGAGTATTTTATTGATTTATCAGGTAAGTCTATAAAATTCTCCAGTTTCTCCATCCTAAAAAGTAGACCACAGTAACTAGAATTTCACATAGCTTTCAAGAAAGTAATAGAATTATGAACTCTCTATAAATGTACAAGACTAAATTTCATGGGAACAACATTCAATGTCAAATAAATATTGACAGCAATAATTCTAAAACTAGGTAAAGATGTCAAAGATGTCTCACTGCAACCTCCCAGACCACTATGGCAAAGTCAACAGCCAAAGCCAGTCCTGACAAATTCACTTAGCTATTCAGGTGCTTTTCCTGACTCTTTGGGAAAATAGGTTCTGTTGATTCTCTTTACAGAAAACAGCTTTTTCAGCAGTTGAAACATCTCATAATCTATGTCCTTTCAAAATACCTTTTTGTCTAGCATGATTGTCTCTAATAACAGCTTTTAGTTAACCAGAATTATTTGAGCAGCAGAGTGTTCACCTGAAGTGATCCATTGTGGGCACAGAAACAGGTTTTGTAGCAGGTGTATTATTATCAGAATATAGGAGGATTTTATTTTCCTTGCCACTTTTTCAACAAGATACATATATTTCTTTTTAAATTCCAGCCTTTGAGTCCTGCTGATTACCAGAAAACTATTTGTGTTTAAAAGCACAGATAAGCTTTGCTGACTCATGATATAAGTGCCTGAGTTAATCCAAACTCTGCCCAGCACACTGGTTCTGCATAAAGCCAGGAACAGACACTTGCTTCCACAAGCAGGCCAAAACCATCTCAGGTAAGCCCCAAAATCAGTGTTTGATCTTCTCCTTAGGTTTCTATAG
This sequence comes from Rhadina sibilatrix, assembly GCA_013400275.1. Classification (NCBI taxonomy): domain Eukaryota; kingdom Metazoa; phylum Chordata; class Aves; order Passeriformes; family Phylloscopidae; genus Rhadina; species Rhadina sibilatrix. The sequence continues at coordinate 4,769 of VWYO01019480.1, forward strand.
GGGAAAAAAAAATAATTAACCCCCCCAACAATGATTCTAAACTAGTGAGATTTGAACCTTAAATCGTTTTTCATAGCAACTCTCGTCATGCACAGAAATTACTGGTAGAGAAAGTGTTACCTACTATGTGTCTTCAAACCATAAAGGGACACGTTACTGATCTAAGGAAAAGAACACTTTGATCCATGAAATGATAACATAAGGTGATATAGCACAAAAGACTCATTACTAGAGTTAGTTTAAAACCATTTAGAAGCAAGAAGTTTTAAAAAGACAGGCTGCACTGCTTTTTGGATGATGCCCAAGTTAACTAATTTGAACTGAATCTACATAGACGAGATAGAGTAAGTGCAAGTGTTGTTAGGAAATAGCATAAGGAAAAGGAATTTCTTAAACTTCTGAGCAAATGTAGTCTGGGATACTAAAGCAGTTCATAGCTTTACACACAGCTAGCTCTTGTAATATTGTTAGTCTCCTTGTTCAGATTTTGTCACATCAGCCCACACAATAGAGAACATCTACCTAGCAAATCCTATAGGAAAACCACAAGAGTTAATTAAAAATAGAGCTTATTTCAGATGTGAGCTAATTTTTTCCACTAGTCAGGCAGCAGGAGATGCTGGGCAGAAGATAAGACTCAGTGCTTTTGTTCAAGAAGCCTCTGTGAAATTCTGCAAGCAGTCTAAAGCAGCTCATCCCACATCACCACAACCAGAGAGCCAGATCTGCTACTGTACTGCAGCAAACACAAACCTAGTACAAAGCAGGTGGAATTGGTACACTCTAAACAGCCAGTATTTCACATTTTCCTCAGCAAACAGACAGGATGTAAGGCATTGAGAAATCATGCTCCTTTCACCTCAGGAGTTTTGTTAAGTTTTTCAGTGAAATAATTCTGAGAGATATTTGGGCATCCAGGCTATGCCACAAGACCTCACAGAATACAACTGTTGAAAATAAGAAGTCATTTCTGTCTGAGCAGAACAGTGCTGGAAGATGATCCCTCTCTGATAAACCTGACTGGAAGTTCTTCAGTGCAGCATCTGTGATGAATTCAGCTTGCATTTTAACTCCACAGTTCACTTTTATTTGAAATCAACTAGGTACCCACATACTGAACTTCACAAGTATATTGTTGTGTCTTTTAATCTCCAGGTGACTACCTGACCCATCACTTGAATTGCCTGAACACCTCATCCAGCTAATGCAAGCAGCATGTCCAAACATGCTGTCATTAGCATCAACAGCTGCTCCCAACCAGCAAAGGGAAAAATAACCCTTCAGGGGATTTATAAATTACCCATTGGAGTTCATGTGGTCTCCATGTGAACACAGCAGGCAGCAGCACTGATTGGCTTCTCCCTGTCCACATGCACTGTCAGCTGGAGCTCTGCCTCCTGAGGGGGTACCAGGGCATCTCCCAGCAGGGAGTGAAATCACACAGCAACCACTGTGCATCACTTGCTGCTGTTATCCTTAAGTAACACCACCACTCTAAACAGCATAAATTTTTTGTAGTGTAGTTTCCATCAAGAAATTTGAAAGAAGTTGGTAGGTACTGCTTCATTCCTCACCACTCCCCTCAGCAGCTGGGAGAGGTGCTACAAATTGGAAAGCACTGACAGCGTGCAGGGGAATAATCACTTGTCCCAGGTGAAGCAGCCTCTCCTTCCAGGAGTGGCACCTAAGCAGGGCAAGACTATCCTCTCTACAGCCACTGTACTCCTGCTGTACACTGTACTCCTGAATCCCAAATGCCCTGCAATAAGGATGCTCCCACTGCTATTACAGGGCTGAAATATTTGCCTCAGGGAAGCTGCCAGCCTCTGCCCAAGGCTAACATACAAATGTCCTTCTTGTAGACCTTGCTATAGCTCTCCAGTGATTTGATGCTGCAAGCCAGGCCATCAACTCAGCCCACTTACAATACTCGTGACTTGAAACAACAAACAGACCCTGGAAAAAAAAGGCTGTGAGAAGACACATATAAATATTTTTCCAGGTAAAAGCTATGAGGTGAAATGAGCCCTTCCTGCTCACAACATCTGCCTCTGGTGATTTTTCCATCACCAAACAGCAAAGCAACCTGAAGAGGATAGGCACAGGGAGGCTCTGACTCAGAGACACTAAGAGCCAGCTGTAATCCACCTCCCAGACTCTCAGACTCTGAGACTTGCTCTGGGGCACAAACTAAAGCAGCATAGGGGAGAGCTGCTTCCCCATGTCCTGATGGGGAATTTCAACTACTCCAGTATCAGCTGCAAAAGCAGCATGATGAGCTGTAGGCAATCCAGCAGAGTCCTGGAATGCACAGATGATAACTTTTTCAGCCAGGTGATAAACAGCCCTGCCAGGGGGGATGCAATACTAGTCCTGAGGGTCACCAAAACAGTGGAGGTAATCAGTGAATTCAAGGTTGGAGGCAGCTGGGGCTGCAATGATCACACATTGGTGGTGTTCATAGTCCTGAAGGATATGGCTTAGGCAAAGGGTAAAGTCAGAACCCTGAATTTTAGGAAAGTAAGAAAAGAAATTTGTATGATTAGGGTGGTGCAACACCAGAGAAAGTTGCCCAGAGAGGATGCAGATGCCCCAACTCTGGAAACATTCAAGACCAAGCTGTATGGGGTTCCTAGCAACCTGATATAGTTGAAAATGTCCCTGCTCATGGCAGGGAAGTTGGACTAAGTGACTTTTAGAGGTCCCTTCTGACCCAAACTATCCTATGACTCTGTGACCTTTCATGCAGGATGTTCACCTGAAGTTCATGCCAAGCAAAATCAACAATGACTTTAAGAAACATTTAGAATAATGCAACCTAATCTCATAGTAATGACCCATAACTGCAGGTATGCTTGAAGAAGCATACAGACCCATGCTGCTGCTTTGGTGAAGCAGTGTGACATGCTCTGAAAGCAGCTGAGCTGCAACCAATACCTCATCCTCCTCTGCAATCTTACCATCCCTCTTTGACTCCATCACCCAGCACAGAATGAGGTCACAAAATGACACAGCAGCACACAAATGTCTAAGCCTGATCTGAATGTCACTCTCCTGTGGGTAGCACTAGCTAAATCCCACAGAAGCAACCAGAGAGATTCGTACAAAAACTATCCATCCACCCATCCATACATCCAGGAGCCCAGCAGAAACTGAGAGTTGCCAAAAATAAAACTAGTACTATGACTGTTTCCATCTCTGAGAGGACAAATGAATGAATGCAAAAATGAAATACTATGTAAAATGTACCAGCAATAAGATTATTCTGGCCACTGCACCTTCAGAACAAGTGGTGATACCCAGGCTAAATGAGTTATGCTCACACTTCTTTTGCTTGCTGTTTTGTTTTTCTTTTGATCACATATGCTTACAGTCTTTTCACAAGACTGGAGAAAAAAACTCTACAGTCCAAGCTACTTTCTTCATACACTGTGAGTAGGATGTTGAAAGAAAGTCCAATTTTTGGGCACGTTGTGAGAACCATGAACCAGCTCTTCCAGAACTGGCAAAAATATCAGGAGCTAAAATGTTTTAAGAGAAGGATTCCGATGCAGAACTTTACCAGAATGTTTTCATTATATAGGTACTGTTTAGATCCCACTTCTACCTCTAATACTGAAGTTTTAAAAGACTCAGACTTTCTGAGCTCTATCCAGAGGTAGAATCTGATTCTGCATTGCTCCTTACTGTATCTCTACATACTCACAGATTATTTCATAAGATCAGTAAAAATCTTGATTGTTTACATGGTTTCACTCATAAAAAAATTCAGGTTTGCGCTTGTTTTGTAAAGTGCCATATACATTTATGGCACCATATAAATAATACATCATCCAGGGACTGCAACAGCACTGTCACTGTTTCCCTTTCTGTGAAACATCTGAGAGGAGTTTTCATGGAATCAACAATCAGGCATCAAGCATAAAAAATAACTCTTATCTAACCCTGATCTGCAGGGCTTAAGTGTAGTTCCACAGAGAGGTCAGCAGCAGAGGCAGCACCACAAAACCTCAGAGCCGGTTTGCACAGGTCTCAGTCATTTGTGCCAGGAGGAATTCTGTTTCTGATGGGTTGTCCTGCCCAGAACCACCCCTGGCCCCTCCTCCCCATGCAGGGCAGCAGTACCTGCACTACCAGGGCTCTCTGTGGCGCGGGGGTGCAGGGGCTGGAGCTGCTCCCGGATCCCATCCTGGGCTGTGGGGTGGCCTCGTGTCCCAGCACTGCTGGCCACGGCAGGGAGGGCTGGATGCTGTCACTCTTCTTTGCTCGGTCCTCAGCCTGGGAAGGACAAAAGCAGCAGCACATTGCACAGAGCCCCAGCTTTGCAGGCTGGATGCTGTCCCACATCCACCTTTGACAGATCTTCCCACCGAGGAGGACAGCCCTGGCACAGTATGAACCACTATTTCCTCTCCATTTGCAACCCTTCCTTTTCCATCAAGTTTCCAAGCCTCAGCAGGGAGAAGGGCCTGAGTTTCCATCTGCTGTATTCTAGGCCACTCCTTTGGCTGCAGGCTGGGATTTTAGCTGGGAGGAATCATCTGTCTATACTTACTTATCTTCGATGACATGGAGCCTGTTTTGCTGTACTTTAATTACCCCCTTCCACAGCATTGACATTACTGCATGTTGCTTTTTGTCTTAAAACACTTTTAACACTCTGTCTTTTGGTATGTTACTTGTACTGTGAGAAAGACTAAGGAACATGATCTCTAGAAGAAATAACTTTCCTGAGGGCATTGCTCATTACAAAAGTCTTTATTCTGTGGTTTTGACCCTACTCCTCTTTTCAACTCTGTTCAACATGACTAATTCCCATTCTCTAGAGTAAATCTTTAGCATATCCTCTGATTCAGCAGGCTGGAAACAGCATTACACAGTAAACTAGACATTAATGCCATAAAAATACCCTTTTATCTGTGTTAGGGTGAGCATTCTTAATGGTATCTCTCACTGTATCTGGATGTTTGTGCCTGTATCAGGAAGGTAAGCATATTCTTAGCACAGCCCAGAAACTGCTGAGGACATGGAAAACTACTCCAACTTAGTGTCACAGATCCCCACTGTGGAAAAAAAGAACACCAAAACCTTAAAAAAAACCCAAAACCCTTACTAAAACAAGCAACCACAACCAAACACCATGAAATTCTAACCACAGTGAACACACTCTTGAGGCCACATTTTCATTACTTGCAACTCGTAATAATGAAAGGCAAATTTTACCATAAGCAAGGAAGAAAATGTAAAAGCCAGATATAATTCAACCCCCAGCTCTGTGCCCAGGGGGAGCTGGCATGAAAGGCTTTATGATCCAGATGCAAACTCACGCAGGTGACACTTTGGGCTTCCAGAGCTGATGCCAACTCCCACCCAGGCTCTGAGCTAGTGCAGTATCAGTCCAAGCTTGGAGTCTGCCTCCCAGCTCCTTCACTCTGGTGCTGATGGGACCAGATACAGAACAGAGTGAGCTCACATCTGGGCACAGGTGTGCAGGGGAAAATTGTCCTGACCTGTTGGGCGCAGGATAAGCACAGTGGCAAAGACAAGGAGCTCCCAATGGAGGGTTCTGCACCCCCAAACATTAAACTTGAGGCTTTGGAAGGCTTTAGAATTTTTTTGTTTTTAATGTCTCAGTGAAACAATAATTCTCAAGAGCTTCTATGCATCGATGATTGGTCCTAGAAATGGGACCCCTAAAAAGTACAAACAAGCTCACTCTTGAGTAGGCTACCACTGTCTCCACGCAGGTCCCTCTCAAAAGAGGAACTAACATCTCTCTGGCTAATGAACTGGAAAAGATCAGTATGAACAGGAGCAAAATCACTGACCTACCCCTGTTAAAAACAGTTACAGTTTTAAAGCAAAGCAATTTTTAGATTGTTGCAAATAGTTATGACTGCTGACAAAACAAGTCTCAACCAAAAACTGCAGCTCTGTACCACCAATTATCAATTTGGTGGAAGGATCTGTGACTTCCAAGAAGTTCTGAGATTAAGAAAATAATATTGCACATTATCCTTAAACCTAGTATATAATATTGTACCCATAATGAAAAAAGCCTCATGCTGTAAACCTAAAAAGCAACTAATCTGTAACTAATTATACTGTATTTCACCACTAAATTAAAAGTTAACAGTGACTGCACATTAAATTCTGTAACATATTTCATTTTGCTATCAAGGAATCATTTACAAAACACGTCAAAAACAGAGATGAGTATCTGAGACTGTATTTTATTGGAGTTTGGTCTTCTAACTACAATAAAGTAGAAAATAAATTAATCATCTGAGTTGCATTCTCACCCATTAAAGGCCTAGCAGAGGCAAAGCTTTTCTACTGACTTCAGTGTTGTGCATTTAGAAAAAGCAGCTTACTTCTCTGTCCACACTCAATTTGCTCTTCAGCTGGAATAAGACCCAGTCCTCCACCATCCAACAAATACTGATTTCAAGAGCAGTTCATTCAAATTTCAGCAATGACTGGTTTAATCAGTCAGTACAATAAAGCCTTTAGAGTCAGGGCATTTGTGGTTTTGACACTTAGGTTGTACTTGAAACAGAATTACTCTGATTTTCACAAACTGCTCCTCTATCAAGGAGCTTAATATTTTTTGTTTTCCTGACTTCACGTTGCTGCTTGGCTGTTTGCAGACTCTATTCAGTTACTGAAACTCATCACTTCACCAATCCTAGCAGTTACATTTAACTATTTATCAATACAGGACATTTCAGCTCAGGGAATAGTTGCAGCACACACACACAAGAAGATGACAAAGATGGCATGTGCTTAAAGACAGCAGCAAGGTGTTAAGAAGCTGCACTACATTTCTTCTGTTTACACATGCACGAGCTCTCCTCATGCCTCTGTTTGGGCATTTTGGGAAGATACTTTGCCATGACTGCAGAGAATATCACATCTACTCTTCTACTGAGGAGGCACCTGTGAGCTGAGATTTTTGACCCAGACTTTAGTGACAAAACAAATCACACACCAGCTGTAGAACTGGATTAACCAGTTGGGATTATATAAAAAAAGCATTCTAGGAATGAGGATATAACACATGGAAATGGTCCTAGAGCTTTTCATGACATAGTGAAGTGGCCAAAATGTGCTGGTGGATAGAAACACTATCAAGAGTTAGCAAAGGAGGAAAATGGATTACAAGTACAGGCTGACTATATGTTGCTATTCCTGATCCATTAAACCTTAACCTAGGACAGACATAAAGAACAAGAAAAGGCTTCAGCCTACTTGCTGGGGCACAGTGCCCTGTGCCCAGGAGGCAGGATGCCATTCTGTGCCTGGGTCAATACTGTGAACCCTAACATCAGGCAATGACCTCTATGAAACCTCAGGTGGTATTACCTTATTTCATGCCTCTTGGAAAGACATGGGAATGACACCTACTTGACTGGAAGAACCTTGTTTCTCCACTCAGCAATCAAACCCTTCTCTCAACTCAAGCAGAAGTGACAGAACAATTCTTCCTTTCCCTTATCCTCTGAATATTAACAGAAAATGAAGACTGTAGCATAAGTGTGCAGTAAGACAGGTCAAGCTCCAGATGTAGGTTTAAAGATCAGCCTGCTCTCTGCTTCAGCATTCCTACAGCATCATAAACTACAAAGCACCAGAATGCTGCCCTGGCCAAGACAGTACCTCTTTACTCATGCTGCTTGATGGAGGATGCACTCCTGCATTTGAACTCTTAGAAGGCTCCTTCTTCTTCTGCTTGTGGTCATGCTGGAGAGACAGCAGCTGTGTCTGATCTTTGGGGAGAGTTCGGTGCATCTTCCTGTTGTGCTGCACATCTTCCATCTTCTGAAAGCAGAGAGTCAGGAACCTCAGAGACAATGATGCTTTGGAGGACAACCAAGTTGCCTGCTGGAAATAGTGGCTTTTCAAAGAACAACATGACCACAATTCCAGCAGGGCTGACAGAAGAGTCAGAACCCCGAGCAACAGGAAGAATAAAGTGGCATCAAAAACTGTCTGGCTTTTTAGACAGCAGGTCAGAAAATCCTATTTGTTCTTTCTACTTTTATTAAAACCAGAGTTCTTTAATCAAACACTGCATGCTTCTGTTTGGTTACAAATCAATTTGCAGCTGAAGCATTAGAAAAACATTGTGGCCAAGGTGACAGACTTGATAATGACAGTTCAGCATTAAAATTAACCTCTGCTCCATTGTTTCTGTGAACAAGAAATGGTCCTGGTTACAATATGAATGCAGAATGGAGACTGGAGATTTAAGCTTAGGTTTAGCTGATGCTGGAAGCTTTCAGGGTAAAGGAATTTTAAAGCACAGAGAAACAGCAGGGACAAAAGTGGGAGAGGCAGTGTCCCTGCTGTAGATAAGGAGGGTGACTCAGTAACATCTAAGTTAACTCAAAGGAAGGCTGAATCTGAGAACAAGAGGAAGTAAATGCATTAGTGAAGTCCCTCTTTGGTCCATGACTCAGAGGATGGAAATACCCTCAGGGAACTGAGAAAGACATCAGATACAGGATAGGGAGTTGCAAACTGCTGCCAGCAAACACCCTCTTCATACCTGCTTCTTTTCTAATTTCCTCTGTCCATCTACTATGAAGTATTCCTCTTCCACAGCCCTTTTGTCTTCTTTACCCTTTTCCTCTTTCCTCTGACTGACCTTCGCCTCTGGCCACCTCTGCTCACACTCCTGCTGCCTTCGTAGCTCCTGCTCTCGCCTCTGGTGCTGGAAGAAAGCCAGGGAACAACATTGCTTATTTTACTTTACTTTAGTACCCACCAATTACTGATGCCAGTGCTCATAAATCACAAGGCCCGTTTCCTGCTCTGCAGTCACTAAAGGGGGGCACCTGACACACCACAGAGCAAAAGTGGGCAGGAACAAGCTGCCACCCACCGTGACTGCCAAACCTGAAGTGAAACCTCTGCCCTTTTGGCACCACAGGGCAGATCCGTCATTTATGAGGCATGTGAGATCTCCCTGACAGCTGGCAACTAATCTAATGACAAATGTCTTCCCATTTCAACATCTCAAGAAGGAAGGGGTTTTTTCACAGAGCATTCCCATCTTGATGGAGCAGCACTGTGCTTCACAAATGTCAGCTCGGAAGTGTTCACACAATGCTCAAGTTTTGTCAGACACTCAAGAGAAGAGACATGTTGCTGATTTTTGTGTTGCGCCACTGCAGGAAAGACATTGAGGGGCTGGAGTGTGTCCAGAGAAGAGCAACAGAGATGTGGAGGTGTCTGGAGCACAGGTTTGATGAGGAGCAGCTGAGGGAGCTGAGGGTGTTCAGCTTGGAGAAAAGGAGGCTCAGAGGGGACCTTATTGCTCTGCAAAACTCCCTGAAGAAGGAGGTTGTAGTCAGGTGGGGGGTGGGCTCTGCTCCGAGGGAACAAACTAGTTGTCCCATGGGAAGTTTAGACTGGATATTAGGAAAAATCTGTCTACTGAAAGGCTGGTCAAGCATTGGAACAAACTGCCCAGGGAAGTGATGGAACCACCACTCCTGCAAGTGTTAAAAAAAGTATGTGGATGTGGCACTTAGGACCAAGATAGAGTGGTGGACATGTCAGTGCTGGGTTAATGGTTGGATCCTAGAGGTGTTTTCCAACTTTATTGGTTCTGTGATTTTATCATTTAGCTCTGCCTCTAAGACCACAGCGTGTCAGGCAGCTGAAAAGGCAATCAGCTGTTTTATAATATCTTAAAAAAAAGCAAGGCCAAGACTCTGGACCAGACCAACAGACTGCAAACTGGGAAATGCATATGAGGAAGAAATGGGGATCTCTCACCCCACCTGCCAGGGCTATCAACACCAAACCTACTCAAGCAAAATGCCCTTCCTCTTCTGCTCACAGAGTTCAGGGCAGGTTATCAGCAGGAAAGGGACAGAGCCCATCTAAAACCACTGTGTTCAGAAGTGACACAGGTTCCCCCAAGGTGCAAGACTATGATCCAGGCTGAGTTGACAATTTAACACAGCCTTGCAAAGCCTACTCCCTACAGGCACATTTTTCATTTGTGATGAGACATGGAATAAGAAGACAAGCCAGCCCCCTACATCCTCCAGCCTCCTCCTCTGTTCTTTCTGCTGCTCAATGCGTTTCTGCCGCTCTGCCATCAGCTGTTTCTTGTACTTCTCCTGGTCCTTCAGCTGCTGCTGCTGCCGATGAGGGTCAGAACGGTTTTTGTTCTCCTGCTGCAGCCTCAGAAATTCACGGCGGAGAGTTGACTCCCCCGGGAGATTAACTATGGAGCTGAAACAAAGAGGAGGTTTCTACATGACAAAACATAATACTAATGACAGAATACAAGGTGCTTTGAGAATGTTGGTTGCCCTGTCTGCAGCCAAGAATAACTTGGTGCGCTACAAACCAGCTGACTATTGGGTCCCTATTTGAGAGTTTCCCCTCTACTGCAAGGAAACTAAAGCAGCAGCTTATTACAGACATTTTATACTCAGCAGTTATGTTTGACAGCTACAAAACAGTTAAAGCTACCAAAAGGGACCCAGGAGATTAGGGATTCAGAGCAAGTTAAGAAAGCAGTTCTGGCTGAGGAGAGCTGCCTTCAAAGAGAACAGCTTGGGCAGTCAAATTTTCTATTTCAGTAATAAAATTAACCTTGGTTCTCCTTCGTCTTCATTCAGTTCATCATCTTCCTCCTCACTTCCACTGTAATCATAGTCCGTTTCTTCTGAAAAAGAGAATAAACAAACACCAGAGGAGGATGCTGTTATTTAAGATATGATCTTGGACTTTATTTCTGAGCATTCAGCCTGAACTACAGGCTAAGGAAGAATTGGAATTTAAAAGTCACATGTTGTACTGGGAGGCTGAGGGGAGGCAAAATATCCATGTAGATAATTCAAAATCTAGTTCAGATAATGATTCAGGGCAGCCCCTTTACACACACCCACCTTTTCCCATAACTGACTGTATTGGTTTTGCAAAACTAACCTACTTCCATAATTTGAAACAAATTAGGCTAAACCCACAGAGAAACCCAACCCCCACAGCACTACCAGCAGAGGGGTTCTTCAAAAAGACATTTAGATAGGACATAAAAGCTTGCACTGCCCTGCTCTGCTGCTCTGTCATGGCTATGCTCAGGCCACCAGTAAATCCAGGTCTCCTTTTGTAATCAAAGGGAATTATTAAGTAGGCAAAAAAGGAAACAGAAGCTAATGCTAGTTTTAGCACAAAGTTTCAAAAGCTGATCCATAGTTCTAAAGTTCTTTTCAAGACTGAAATGAAGGCAGTTGTTACGGGATAATTAAACTGGTCCTACCCTGCATTGTTGGCTGTATTACATGCTAAATTGGAACCTCATTTATTTTGAAGTTACTATTTTGAAGTGTGTAATCTGGCAATTCCATGCTATCTTCCTGTTCAGGGGAGTTTTGATTAAAAATAGCATTTTCAGGTCAAAATATAACTATGAAGAAGTGACTGTTATCTTTGCACTCCTCCACCCCTCTCAAGGGCATTTGTGAGAAATTCTAACTCCCTATCTTTCCATTTCAGTGTCCTTTGAGATTCATAGCTGAAAGAGGTGGCAGAATTTGCAACTACTACTGGAGTCAGTAAATCTACTTTGCAACAGGAATTTAATTTTAGGCACAAATATTCCTGTTGTCAAATCAGAGCATATATAAGACACCTTCCAACACCACAGTGCTTTCCAAGTTTGTCCTCACAGTCCCTAATCCTCACAGTGCCTCTGGAGGTATAAAACATACTCAAAGGGAAAAGGGGAGAGAGGGCAGGGTTGTTGGTCAACAGGCCATATTTCCCTGTCCCCTTTGCACAGCCCTTAGTCTGTGCAAAAAAATGCACAGGCATTTTCACAATTATCAGACTCATTCCTGCATTGCTTCTTCCAGCTTTTGCTCTGAAGGGTAAGGCTGGCATTTGAAAAAAATCCAAACTCTCTTTGTCTTCATATACGCTGTGAAGGAAGTGATTCATTATAACATCTGTATTATACTGGAGCTTGGAGGTCCTCTGTTTTGTGCACTCCACTGCAAAACACTTAAGGAGTCCCGCTTCTCCCAAAAACTCACAAGACGAAATTAAATGGAGATCCAACAAGTAAATCAATTGGATCTGGGACAGAAATATGAACTGACAGACCAGGAAACACTTGACAAGCACTGCTCAAGAAAGCACAGACCCAGACTTTACTGGAGTCCTTGCTCCCTAGCATCTGGGCTGCTCTCGATAACTCGAGGTTCCAAGGACTTCAGCACTAAAACACCACCAAGGACCCAGGCTTTGACAAAGAAATTTTCAAAATGGCCTATCAAGGACAACACTTCCTCAATTTTCCTGGTTCTGTTATTTCTGTATCTGCCTTGTGCTCTGCTGCCAAAATCTGAAGGCATGCTCTCTTGAAGTGCCCTTTATTTTGGTTTTTCCATGTTACCCCTTTCTCCTTTTTTCTTCCTTGTCCTGTCCAGGTGATCCTTCAGCATGATGCGCACTTGCCGCTCGTTCTGCATGTCTCGGATGAAGGAATGCTTCAGCAGGGTCTCCGTGGATGGACGATGCAAATAATGCTTTACAAGGCAGCTCTCAACAAAATTTAGGAACTTCTTTGACCTAAAAAAGACACAACAGTGGAGAAAGACCAGTAATCCTTTTCAACTTGTGGACCAAGCACTACCCCTGAGTGGTGGAGAGCACTACTTTGCAAAGTTTCCTTCTACACTGGACCTGAGAGAGACAATTTGAGTTCTGCCACCAGTGAGACTCCTGCAACCAGCACAGTGCTGAGAAGGTGAACTCCACCTCACCACCCTCTCAGAGGAGTTTTTACCTTGAATTTACATCCTGATCAACAAAACCATAATCTGGCCAACACAAGCCTTTCAAAAATGCTCTTGACCTTTTGATAAGGTGAAGATTTTCTTTATACACTTAATTTAAAACAAAAACTAATTCTCTGTAGGGCAGGTGACTGCCATTAGCCCCACAATGTCCAAGCAATCTTCTGATAAAGCCCTGACCCCAAGCAGCACATCTAAGCCTTCCTTGCTTAACCTGCAGTTTCAGTCACAGATACCAAAATGGAACAACTGCCACAGTTGAGGCAGAGTTCAAAAGAAAGGTATTGCTCCCCAAAGGTAAACTAAGGTAAACTTCCTTCTGGCTCAATCCAGCTCTTAGAAACAGCATAGGAGTCACCTCCTAGGTAACTACATAACAAAATCTTTGTCTCCAGACAAGAGAGCTAAAAGCCCTCCTAAGCCCACTGCAGCAAAAACACAGGGTTTTTTACACATCTCTTTACCATTTTCTGGATTTCAACTTTGGGGGCGGGTTCCTTGGGATGAGGAAGAGTGCTCTCATGGGATGCATGTCACACAGGGCTGCAAAGGAAACCACAAATTATGGAAGGATGTATGTACCCCCTGTGACCTCACTTCCCACTTCCAAACACCTCCACTTCCAACATCACAGCATCTCCCCCAGAACCCAACCAGGAGCCAACCAAATTCACACTACAGCCAAGAAATCAAGTACACAGGGATTTCCAGCTAAAAAATATTCAAAAGGAAGGCTGCAAGGCAAGAACAAGGACAACTTTCTTCATATTTTCTACATATATAGCTTCGGAAGGACATAAAAAAGCTCACCTTTCCCACACACAAAAGCGTGTTTGCATATAAACAGAAGTTAAAGGTGAGATTGAAATATGTATTTAGTTATCATGTCTGGCTTCAGGTATCAGATAAATGATAAGCTCCATTTTAACCAAACTCTTTGTTACATTGTTCATGGCATATGAGAAAATCCAGGATAAAGAAAGCTGATGCAGATCACAGAGCTCATAACCTGCACCATGGCACAGAGCAGAATGACTGAGCAAAAATTTCATCCATTCTGTGCTCTGGGAATGGGAGCACCATCATCAGGCCACAGATTCCACTCCTGCATTCAGAAGCTACCTTCTCTCCAGCCCACTGTACTTCTCTTTAGGGCTACTGTTGTGGAAAGTAGAAGCTACGAGGAACTCAGCAGAAAGCAAATACCATCACATCTCATCTATCCCAGGCACTTTGTATGGAATTTTGAGTGTGCTCTATCTGGCAGGGAGAAATGTTGAGGGTAAAAGGTCTTTCCTTCACCAAACAGAGCTACTGAAGGACAACTGATAGGAACTACATGGAGATTTTTTTTTCTTGTAATATTTAGGTGTTCAGGAGTGATGCTCTTAAAAGACTTAAAGCATTACAGAACAGAATTTGGTAGAAATGAGAAGACTATGCTCTGGTGGTGCTCCTCCCTAACTTCTATTAATTTCACTGTCTGCCTCCACCTGCCATAGTTTCTTGCATTTGGTTCTGGCTTTGACTTTTTCCTTGGTATGTCCAATAGTACATGATACAATGGAAATGAGGGGCAGAAGTCTGATTTCTAGCTCTGGGTCCCAGACACTGTACTATAGTGAACAAAATGAAAGGCAACAGAATATAGTCCACAGCATTTCCCTGTCAAAACTAGGGAAAACATCAAATACATGAGGAATTGGCATGCAAAATTACAAAGTCTCTCCCAAAAAAGCTCCCCATGGACTCATGTGTCGGGACTAAGCTTCAGTCAGGCTAAAGCACAGGGTCTGAAAGTGCTCCTGAAGTCCAGCTGGCTCCTGCTGAAAACCAAGTCTGATGGGAGAACAGCCAAGTGGGTTGTTTAGAAACAGCCTACGTGCTCTCAGGCTCAGGACAGAGTATGATGGATTTCATCTCCCGTGCTCTCAGCAGTGACCAGATACCCCACATATCCCATCTGCTCCACAGGAGCTGGGGCAAAGCCACCAGCCTTCCACACAAACAAAAATGCACGAGGACTTTGTACCCACAGATCTCTGCCTGACCTGCAAGAGGCTCTCTGGGGGAGTGAGGGGGCAGCACGCTGTAAAACTGTGGCAATCTGCTGTCAGGCTGAGAGTCTGGTCACGGATCAAAGCCATTACATGTGAGTAAGCACCATATTAGACCCAAAATCTCTGAGAAACAAGTCAGTTTCAGAGTAAAAATACAACCTTTAGGCCCACCTGCTTCCACTGCCATCACTTTTTTTAGTGACCTAAACCTAAAGCCACTCCAGCCAGTATTTTCTGCTAACATATCAATC
>VWYO01019494.1:2325-21886 GCA_013400275.1 Rhadina sibilatrix
AAAAAAAAAAAAAAAAGAAAAAAAAAAAAAAAAAAAAAAACAAAAAAAAAAAAAAAAAAAAAACACAACAAACCAAAACCACAAGATAAAGCCCTATAATTAGCTAACTCTTTGATTCAAAGCACCTAACAGATTTGTACGTGCCAAATAAGGAAATGTAAGCAGTGAAAATAATTATATCAAGACTATATAGCCATTAAAAATAAAGCTTCAACATTTTTTATAATTGACCTCACAAATACTCTTAATGAAGTCAGAGTCTTACAGGCAGCAGAATTAATAAAATGTATGTGTAAGAATGAACAATAAAGTTCATATAATCATGCTGAATTTTAAAAAAAGATCCACCCCCCTCGTGGATTTTGAAAGTAATTATTTAAGACTTCTGGATGTTAAATATTTAAATATTATTTACTTAGGATGCTATTTAGAATTTACCTTTTGCACTGATTCCATTTTAAAACAATTCCTCAAGCATTCATATTTGCTGTCATTGTCATAGCATTTATAAATTACTCTGCTTTTTTCAACTCTGGTTGATGCATTCCTCATAGGCAACAACAACATCATCGAAATCTCTGATGTCTTCCATTTATCTGCTCACATAACAGTACAAGTGTGTGAAAATCCAAATTTACTTGTTTTCTGCTCATATCGTTGTTAAGACTTCCTTAAGGAGGTTAGAATAGGTTAGAATTCACAAATATGTTTTTCATCTGGATATACACGAAGTTGCTTTGGATTTTTTTTTTTTAGTGGATAAAACAAAGTTTTTTTTGTTTTTTTTTTTTTTTTTTTTTTTTTTTGAGAGGGGTGGGGTGGTGTTTTCAAATGCTTTCCATAAAATGAAATATGTCAAAATATTATTTATATTTTAAAAGTTCGACTCAGCCACAGAACAACTCCATAAAGTAGTATACTTATATTTTGGACTTCCTGTTGTATATTTAATGCTCTTTCTGAAAGGAAGAGTCACAGTAATCCAATCACAGGTTCCTTGTCCTCAAAACTTCAAACTTTCATGTTTACACTGTCATAAATGCTCCTGAATGGAGCCTGGAACTTCACAGAAATCAAAAAGAATTTAAGCATTTTTGACAGCCCTTTCCTTGGAGATGCTTTTGTCCTACTGCAATTTCCTCTACATTGAAACTAGCACATACACAGAAAATACAGAAATAATTTAGCAAATATCTGTTTCCCAGCTCAGTGTATTCTGTGGTTCAGTGATTCTGTGATCTAGAGTTTATGCTAGATGTTTTTCAATGTCATGGGTCATGGTTCTGACCTTATAATGAAATCATGAAAGCCTAACTAAGGGAAAAAAAATGCAAATTTTAAAATCTCAATCTTGAAAATATTGAATCTTGAAAATATTTCTAAGACATCTTCTTGGATTCTGAGGTTTTCTTAAACACATGTAAGCAGAAAAATATTGTCATTTATACCACCTAAGATTCAAACTAAGATTCA
Organism: Rhadina sibilatrix; assembly: GCA_013400275.1. Classification (NCBI taxonomy): domain Eukaryota; kingdom Metazoa; phylum Chordata; class Aves; order Passeriformes; family Phylloscopidae; genus Rhadina; species Rhadina sibilatrix. The sequence continues at coordinate 3,799 of VWYO01019494.1, forward strand.
GTCAACATGAGTACTGACAGCAGGGAAAGAGGACATTTCTAACAATACACTGAACTTAGGAAAAAGCATAGAATTCAAATGTTTTGGGCCTCGTTGAATTTTTTTTTTCTTACTCCTGAAGAAACACAAAAATTATACTTAATGATCTGAAGTCACATTTTGCTATCTACACAGGCAATGTTTATGCAGTATAAAGAAAAGGTAAAAAAGCAAAGCCTCTAAGAATTGTTTCTCCTAGTGTTCATGTGTATATAGTATGAACCAGATTTTGAATTTTTTATTTTTTTAATTTAACAAGCCAAGAAAAGCCATTACATTTGACCTGATTATGCCAAATTTACTGTAATGTAATTTACTGTGTGGAAGCATTGTCTCTTGCCCTCTACAATGTAGAAAATAAGGGTCATTTTGAAACAGACAACAAAGTATTATTTTGAATTTCCTTCATCTATAGCACAAACCCATTATAGTCTATGGAGATATAATTAACTAGATCTCAATGAAGATAAACAAAAAATGCCACATTTTTCTACAAATATTGTCCAGGTTTGACTCATTCAGTGCTGCAGATTATTCAGTAGGATAGTTTGAAGAACTTGAATTCAGTAAGAATATTTAAAGTATCCTTTTCAACACAGGTTTCTAGCTTTTGATACTGTGCACAGAATCTCACCTTTTCCACAAATTGATCTTGCAAACCATTTTAAAATGGCAGTAAAATTAATTATGAAAATTTGTATGATAAAACAGAACAAAAAAACAAAACAAAACAAAACAAAAAAAAACAACAAAACCTTTCTCTTTTTTCGTTTTAATTCATGAACAGTCAATTCCAGACTAATTGTGTTTCCTAACCTGGTCTCTTTTTCCTCTCTTCCTTTTATTTTTTTCTCTTTGGAGTTACTGCTTTTGAACAAGAACCCTGGGAAGTCGTGTATAATAAGTGATGCTTGGTTCTGAATTTCTTCAGTGGAGATAACTGAAACTTTTACACCAAACATTTTCTGAGGGCTTCTGGGATAAATGAGCAATGTTACACGAAAGTAGCTACAGTGTGAAATCCTCCTGACTTCTATTAATAATGGCACTTTGCTATGGCATTGTTATATACGAAACAGATTTCTAAGTAAATTTATTTCCAAATTTTTTCTGTTTCTTGTAAACCAAGGTGTAAAATTCATCACAGGACTGTTTATTCAAAATTCTGAGGGAAAGAGTCTGGCTATGTGTGAGTAGGTTGAAGTTTCAGAAGGCATTACAATTTCTTGTTTTATGGATGGAACCACTACTCAAGGAAACAAAACTGCAGTCCAAAACAGACAGAAAAATGCTTGGGTTCTCTAAGTTCAGGGGTGTCTGGGAAAAAAAAAATACTTGCAGACTTCCTTAAAAATATGTAATTTACTTTAAAATAAACTGTGATTTTTTTTTTTTTAATATATCTCCCAAGTACTGGAATTTACTTTAAAATAAAGTGTACAGAATTGCTCTAAACTATACAAATTTAACCTTAATAAAAAGAATATTTGGACAACTAATTTGTCTCCCCTGAAGATAGGATTTCAACATTTTCAATGATAAATTTTACAGCTTTTTTCCTTTTGGGACTGGAAAAATGTCTTCCAAGTCTAGGCTATAATACCAGTAAACTTGACTAAAATAATATACTGTAAATTTAAATACAACTTATTGTAGATATGGCTAACATGTTTAAATATTCCTATCAATCATAAAAAGTAATTTTTTTTTTTTTTCACGATCTTGTCAACATCAAAGGAATATTCTGAATAATTTTGTCCTTAATAGAATAATGTAAGCAACAGAAATATTGGATAAAAGGTTCTAATGGGATAGGTACATAGCAAATAAATTTTGTATTCTTAAAACAATTTTACATCTGAATGTGATTAATAGATTTTTTTTTTTTCATTTGCCTTTGAGTTTTTCTTCTGTTTTAAGTGAACCACAGTAATCATCTTCATGCCCATGGCTGAGTGCAAAAAGCATGTCTCATTCTTGGATCTAAAATTTCAGCTAGACAACCTTCAGCAACAGTCAGAGGATTTATTCTCTGAATTCTTTTCCATTCAAGTTCAATTAGGTCTTAAATATCTGGAAATGTGTAGGCTATACATGAAGCAAAACTTCAAAGTTCAGATTTAAATCAAGCTCTAAATAAAACTCTATTCATATTTGTAGGGTTTTTTTCTGAGATTATTTGATGGAGAAAGCAATAAGGTTCCAGTGGAAATGTAGAATTCTACAGAAGCTAGAAAGGTGTGTTTTATCCCTTTGCATAAGATGAAAATACAAGGATGTAATATTAACGTGAGAAATTCCCATGTCTTTTTCCTGTCTGGGTCAAAAAGAGGCACAGAAAAATTTGTGACTTCCCCAGTATGAAGTCTGCAAATTTAACTCTACCAAATATGCCTTTAAAGCAGGAATGTAAAAAAAGTCACCTCAGACAGAAAGCTGATAGACATGAAGGTTGGTACCACCTAAATTGAAGTTTCCTATGGATGCTGACAATTGCCCTGTACCGCATGAGGGTATTTTCAGTTCCCTTCTGAAGACAGATGGTATACAGAATCTTTTCAGTTGGCATCTCATAGAGCTGTTACTCTAACTGTTTATAAGTGCTACAGGTCACCTATTTTTAGAAGTGGCAATATTTAACCTTCCTCTTCTTGTCTATGGATTCTGACAACCACAATGTTTGTATGTCTGCCCTAAGAAGTTATTTTTATGCAAAAATATAGACTGTCTGGCAGATATTAAATTTTAATAAACCACTTTGCTCTAAATTTTTCAAGATTCAACTTCAGCACAATTCATGCTTAAATAAGGTAATAAAAAAAAATTAAACCCCAAAAGAAACTATTAAACCCAAACCCAATTGCAAAACCACAACCCCCCAAAAGACCAACAACAAAATAAACCACAGCAACCACTAAACAAGAACTAGGGGAAACTGCATTAAGGAAGAACTTTAGGTGGATTTCTGTTCTTTTTCTATCTGCTATGATATATATCAAGAAGAATATTGCTTTCCTGAAGTTATTTGCTTTCTAGCTTCCATTTCCTATAAAGGCCATTAAAGAAAGATAAATAATTTGTCTAAATAAAGAGTCCCAGTTCTATACTCTACAGGAATAGGAAGCCATAAGCCATTTCAGGAATTACAAGAAAAGGTCAGAGCATTTTCTTGGAAACTCAGTCATAAAGAAGTAGTCTTAATAAGAGTCACACATAAATTACTGCAGAATTATGCCAATGCTAAAATGTATTTGTAAAAGTGCATACAGTAAGTACTGCATATCTAATGAAATAAATGTTATTGCATGCAAGCTCTCTGCTTATGACAATATATTTATTACTCTGCTGAAGAGAGCTAAGTGTTTTGGGCATTGATCACTGCAGAACTTCATTGTCTTGAACAGCTTTCCTTTAAAAACAATTCTGTTGTTTTTGTTTTTAAAGTAAGCAATAATGACAAATGCTAAATGCATAAATAGTCAATAACTGAGTAAGAGAGCATTGCAGAATTGAGATAGAAATGTTGGTGCAGCTGCTGACTTACCATTGCAAAGTATTAGGAAATATCCTTTCAAGACTTGCTGAAGTGTCTTGTGAAAAAGAATTCTGTGACAAAACCAAGCTCACCTGGGAAAAACATGGTCTCACTTGGGGAAAAAATGGTATTGAATATAATATTGGGTTTAACACAATTCTGTCAGATCCTGTATCTTTATAAAGAATGGTTTGGATTGGATGAGAACCATATTGTTCCATATTGCACGAACTACTAATAGTCGTAGTGTAAAATGATTAGAACTTGGAAAAACTTCTATTAGGAATTGTATTTCTTTTAATTATAAGCAATAAGAAGTCATTTAATGATCAGTTGCATACATATCTTGTTACATTATAAATCTCATAAATATTCCTTTCAGTTTAACTTGTTTTATTAAAATCAATGTTTTTTTACACCTAAGTCAGTGAATTTGAACAATTCTCAGACAGGAGGCCTGACCAATTTTCAAACAAAGAGATTAAAATCTAGGTCTATGGCTAAAAGGATTTAGTCAATATGGTCCCTGGTGCCTTCTTGGCTATTCAACTGACCATGTACTAGGAAAAAAAATTAATTTCTTGTGAATAAGTTAAGCAGTGCCATAGTATCTGAAAGATGTGCTCATGGCTAGTAAATGCAGTGCAGGAATTATGCCTTATATATTAGGCATCTGTGGTTAGGTAACTAAATTCTCTCCTGAAAAAAATCTTGATTCAGCTAGCTAAAAACAATCTTTAGAGATATTTTAATTTCTTTGTGGCATCCTATCAGGTCTTCAGCTCATAGTCTGGAATTGCACAGGACTTTTCAAATTTCTTGTGTGGTATTTAAAATTAAAAATACCTTTGCAAATTCTCCATACGAGCACTGGACTTGTATGTTAACAAGTGGATATATTCCTAGTAATGTGCTTTACCATGAGTCAAATAATTTCTTTTCTCCATTCAAGCTCCAACTCAGAATTTGCTTCATCTCCATTGCCTACGCTATGAGAACTTACACTCCTAATTAGATATGTTGACACACATATACATGTTTCTTAGTCTAGAAGTAAGTCCCACTTGAACAATAAAATATAATTTAAACCTGATCTCCTATTTTCCCCTTTAGCAATATTTATTCTGTGATAATTTAATAGGTATGCTAAGTTCTTTATGGTGTATACTCAAAATTCAATGAACCCCTATAACAGTCCATAAATAAGACATAATTTTTCAACTTTTTATATTTTGATTTTTGTATTTTTAATGGTCTACATGAAATACACAGAACCATGAAGAAGTTCATCCTGTCCAGAGGAATAGCTATGTTTGGAACTTCAGTATGGCAACACATGATCATAAATGCTAAAATGGTTGCCTAAAATCACTCTCTTTTTGTTACCAGTTTATTTCATGTTCAGGGTTCGCAGAGCTCCCTCAGTTCAAATAAATTCCTTTCCATTAAAGAAAATTTATGAACTTCAGTAATTTTTGCAAGCATAAATAGTCCTCCTTTAACTCCAAAATGAGTAACACCTAATTTCAATCTTTCTGCAGTATGTTATGCTAGGTTTCTGCAGTATGTTATGCTAGGTTGAAAATATTCTTCACAAAGTTTTTTGGAAGAAGCATGACTAATCAGAAAGATTTAATGTCACTTGAGATGAAAAATGATCTTAAACATTGCTGGTTTTTGTTTTCACATTATAATAAGAATATAAAATTTGTTTGAAGTGTTGTTCTTGCATTTAATCAACTCTGTTATTTCACAACTGTTTTAGTAACCTCTTTACTAATCAGAATCAATCACAAAGTTCCATGCTTAGAAGTAGACATACACATCCTGTTTTTCACATGTGTTGGAATTCCTGAGTTCAGCGGATGCTATGGGCGTGTAACACCTCTGTGAATCAGGCCTTGACACAACATACTTAAGTACCTAATGAAAGGTGACCTTACTCTCATAAGAGAGAGTAACATGGCTGAGATTCCATATTGAAGCTAATGAAGCTGCAATACTTACTACACCTGAAAATTAGATTAAATTTAGCTGCATAACTTTAAACTTAAAAGCAAGACAATTTCTGATTAACATGAAGAGAATCTTCATCTTCCTTCTCTGTCATTACTCTCCTGACTGTCATCCATCTGTTTTTTTCTTTCCTGAATGTGGATCACAAGGGAGGATGTCTATCTGTGTGGATGTGTGGATTTTGTTTGTGTGAGGGATTATTTTTGTCTTTTAAACTTTTTCAGCCTTCACAATTTTGTGATAGTTTGAATTTTAAAAATATTTTCTGTTGAGTAATTTAGAAAGACAAGCATATTCCAGGTTCACTCAAATCACCTGGCAGTAGACTTGAAGTGAAAGTCAAAAAAAGATGGTACATATCCCCTCTGGTGAATATCTAGTCAAACTCTCTGCTCAAAGCAGAATCATCTAGAGTAAGTTATTTGAAGCCCGGGTTTTGAGCACCTGCAAGGATGGAGGATTCACAACCATTCTGAGCAAACTCTTTCATTGTTCAATCCCTCTCAACATACTTTTCTTCTGCTTAAGTTTAAACAGAATTTCCTGTATTTCAGTTTGTGCCAGCTACCTCTTACTGTGTCACTAGGTATTTAATGTAAGTGTGCTTAAAAATCTGTAAATCAAGGATTCCATGGAGTATGTTACACAATGGGTCAAGCAATATAAGCAGGTAAAGAAACTCCTGGAAATATTGCTTAAACAAATCTTTCCAGACAGCCCATACAAAGGAAAAAAGGTACGTTTATTTTGGGCTGCTGCTGTGCCTGAATACATGAAGTCTCACACTGTGGCAGTGTACAAGTTTAGAAAAATACTTTGATCCTTACCTATGAATGTATACTCCTTTTCCCTTTGATCCTTTCCTATGTGATGATCTTAAGAAATTGTATTTAAAACTCCACAGATGTCAAAAAACAGTGTCTTACCTAAATCTGTAGCTAGATCTCCTTGATTCACTATGGATTGCTCAATGCTCTCTGGATGGAGCTTTCCATAAACATCTAACAGACTTCTGCAGAATTTTGCTTTTCTGTTGTATCAACAGTTTGTATTTTTAGTGTACTGGGACACTGTCAACCACCTAGTGTGCTGGAATCTAAAGACTCTTTTCACATGAGATAAAAGATAGCTCTGAGTTCGTGCTGATATTCAATCTTAGGAAAATCCATTTTGGGGGAAAGACATTTTTTTTTTCCTGTAGCTGTGAAGTTCCCATTTGAAGCTGAAAAAAAGCAAAAGATTTCGTATTTATTGTTCCATGTTCTCCCCTTGAACATCAAAAAGATCATCAAATTCTACTTTGTCTTTTACAATTAAGAGTGTAGTATAAAATAATGGCTTATTAGCAAAATGGTGCAGAAAATCTGTCTATTTATATAGAACCTGGTAATGAAACTTAGTGTTACAACTGATGTAATGATTTAAATGGAAATATATTATGAAATTATGCCATATAGTGAAGTATTACTACATAATGACTATAGAGAAACTAAATTATTTGTATGGTGATCCTGTGCAATTTGATTTTGAATGGCATCTATCTCAGGAGTTGGTCTAAGAGCCCCTCTAGATAATCTCTAGGAATGATTCGTGTAAGATACACAAGGTGATTAAGTATGCAAATTACTGACATTAGGATTTTTTCCTCTTCTACAATGCAAAAGAAATAAATTTCTGTTTGTTCTGTTCCAAAGTCTTTGAGGTAGAGCTCCTAAGGCACTGTTAGAGAGTCAGGAAAAATGCAAACAATCAACAGAAACACAAGCAAAGCTAAAACCAAACAAAACCAAAAATAAACAAAAAAAACCTCAAACCCAAAACAAAAAACACCAAGGCAAAAAAAACAACCAAAATAAATAAACTCCAAACAATTTGTCTTCAAGTTCTTAAACATACTTCACCCCTGCAGCCTTCACACTGCCAAAATCTTGCCACATAACCCAATACATTCCATTTCTCATCTTTGTGAATCACATATTTATGAAATATCATTACAACCCACATTTATTTACAATTGTCACAATTTTCACAAACTTCATTCACATAAAAATAAAAAGGAATTTATCTCCCATCCCAAAATCAAAACATCATTATCACAATACCAATTGAAAGTGGAAAATTTATGCACAATCCACTTCTTTCTTCACAGCAGTTACAACAACCATCATCATTCCACTGTTCACTCGCTGGCTGTGTCCATGTTTTACCCATTGGCTCTCCCAGTTACTGTGCTTATCTCAAGCTCCTCGTGCCTGTATTGTACACCATGAAGAACTGTGGTGTGCTGACCTTGGCTAGACACCAGGTGCCTACCAAGCTGCTCTATCACATCACCTCCTCAGCAGAAGAGAGGGACAGATTATAAGGGGAAAAGAACCTTGTGGGTCAAGGTAAAGGCAGCTTAATAATGCAAAAGCAAAGACTATGCACAGTTTGGATGTTGACTGTAAAAGTAAAAAAAAAAAAAATGCTCTGTTGCAATCCTTTTGTCTGGAATACTGGAATTATTGTTTCAATTTAAATGCAGATACAACTTCTAATAATGTAAGTGCTTCATTTCCCTAGGCTGAAGGGACTATACAAGATGAAGAGTATGAGAGTATCTCAAGCAAATATGTTTCTTTGGTCTATTTTATATCCAAAGAAAATACTCATCTCTTGACCTTGCGCATGCAGGCCTGAGAAAGTTCCCTGTGACTATATTTCTCTGAATGTACAATTATCTATTTTCAACTGCAGAGAATAATGAGTCACATTTTAAATTATGCAAGTCTGAATTGCAAGGAGCATTGAAAGGTCATATCCTGTCCCTCAAGATAAGATAATTAACAATGTTCTGTACTTGTGGTACAGTCTAAGAGGCATGTTATGCCTCTGTATTGTGATTCCACATCTGAGCATTTGCAAAGCAGTTTTCATATTGACCCATATGGCTTTTCCCATTGTTGAATACATTGAAAACAAGTGTGATTTATATATCACAGTTCAAATTCTCTGAGCATATCTAATTCAAGAATTGGGTTTTTTCTGGTGCAAAAGTCTGGCATCACTGACAAGCAACAGTATTTTCACCCATTGATGTTTTTATCATCCTTGGTGACAGCACTGGAACAGGTTTCCCAGAGATGTTGTGGAATAAATACTCCCATAATATTCAAATGTTGTCTGGACATAGTCCTGGGCCGCCTACTGTAGGTTACACTGCTCAGTCAGCAGGGTTAGACTAAAGGACCTCCACAAGTCCATTCCAACATCAAATATTCACTGATACTGTGGTTCTCTGCTACTATTGTATTCCTCTTCTATTTGCTCATTCAGTCAAGGCTATTGAGAATATGGAAGACATGTCTATCTGCTCGGTTTTGGGGTCTTCCACGGGCTGAAATGTGAATATTTGCTCAGACATGATCTTCCATGGGCTGAAAGACAACCTCATCACCACAGATTTCCACACAGGCTACAGAAGAATTGTTGTTCTTGCGCCTGGAGCACCTCCTCCTTTCCTTCTTCATAGACCTTGAGATCTTCAAGGCTTTACTCTTTACTCTGCTCTTACTCCTTTCTCAGCCCCTGCACAACATGTTTAATAATTTCTTAAATATGTTGTTACAGAGGTATCACCAGCATCAGTGATGGTCTCAGCTTTGGCCAGCAGTGTGGTTTGGAGCTGTCTGAAATGTGGGACACAAGGCAGTCCCTGCTCTTCTCTCACAGAAGTCATCCCTGCAGCCTCCTGGCTACCAAAACCTTGCCGCACAAACCAAACAAGAGGGAATTGTTTTAAACCTACACATACTCTTCACTGTACAATCAGTGAGCTTATTTACCTGGACATCACAAACAGTATCCTGATTTCTGGCCTGTTTCTGGATATATTTAAGAATATATCCAATTATGTTTTTCCCATCTGATTTCAGTTCATGGTATGAAAAGCGCATATAGAGTCTCTTTGCCTTAAGTCAGATAAATTTTACTCTTTTTGCTATTTAACCTCAAGTTTATGTGCTAAATGAAAACTATTTTCTACTGGATGGCATTTGACCTTCAATTATCTCTTTCCTTTGTTGTGGAGCCTGGGGTAGTAGGACATTCATGTGTTTGTGCAAAGCCTATCTGTTTCTTCAGTTTTGCTTTCATTGTGATGTCACCTAATTAGTCTCTGCCTTCAAATACTTTGTGTTTTTTTCCTAAACAATTAGGCTCAATGGATGTTTGCTTTTTTCCTTGATCAGGTATTGTTTTAAGTTAATACCTTGACAGAATTTTTGCACAATACAAATATTTGGGAAGCATACAACACAAAAATGTAGATTTTTTTTTTATATATAGAAAGGTTTTATCATATTTCAAATACAGACATTTAAAAAAAAATCTATATTTAAAGGTCTATATACTGTTACACTAGTAAGGTGATAGAGAAGATAATTTTGGAAATCCAAATCCTTAATATTTCCAAACATACTAATGTGAAGAAGGTAGTTGGCCTGGATTTGTAAAACAGACATTCAACCGATCTGACAGTCTTCTATAATAAAATGACCAGCTCAGTGGAGATCAATGCCTTTAGTTATACTTGCGTAACATTTTCACAGCCAAAATTATGAATTACAAACAAGATAAATGGATGGTAAAGGGCATCTAAGGGAAAACTGTTCACTCTTTGGATTGTGATCCAACACAAGGTCCACCTGGAGGCCAGTTACTAATGCTTTGTCACAAGGGTTAGTATTGTAGCCAGCAGTGTTTAACACCTTCACTGATCTCAGTCTGGATGCTGAGACAGACTGCACCCTCAGCATGTTTGTAGATGATACAGAAGCATGAGGAGTGTCTGATCTATCAGAGCAGTGTGCTGACATTTACTGGAACCTCCAGAGGTTACATGCAGGAATCTCATTACATTAAAAAAAGAGAAATTCATCAGAGGAAGAACAATTCCCAGCACCAGGACAGGCTGGGGTCAATCAGCTGAAAAGCAGCTTGACAGGGGAGGACCTGGAAGTCAGGGCTGCCAGCAAACTGACCATGAGCCAGCAATGTGCCCTTGGAGCAAAAAAGGCTGACAGCCTCCAGAGCTACATCAGGCAGAGTGCTGCCAGCAGGCTGAAGGAGATGAACTTCCCCTCCCCTGTTGCTTTACTCAGCCCTAGTGAGAAACATCTGCAGTGAGAAACATCTGCACTGCTGCATCCAGTGCTGGATGTGATCTGTGATTCAGTAAGGCACAGATTTCTGTGATTCTGTTCCTTACTGAAGCAAGGCTAGCACAACAACAAAGAAGATGACTAAGATCTTGAAACACCTAACACACAAGGAGGGGCTGAGGGAGCTGCAAGTGTTCAGCCTGGAGAAGAGAAGGCTCAGAGGGGTCTTAACATTGTGTTCAAATACTTGATGGCAGTGGGGAGTAAAGATGGACTCACGTTTCATGATGCAGTGACAAGACCAGAGACAATGTGTCGCCCTGTTTGTCTCTGTTTTTCTGAAGTTTTTCTAAAGTTCTTTCAACTTTCTGATGTTTTACTTTTGAGATAGAGTTTCTCACACACTTTTCATGTAAATAATGATTGTTTTGCATTCCTTTCTGGAGGAAGAGAAAGTTGATGGACTGTTGGTTTGACCAGTGTGGTTGGAGAGGACAATTTTCATCCTCCAATTCATGATCACTGTTGGAATTCTATAAATGTCGAGGTCTGTAAATAAACTGCCCTTTTTTGCCTTGGACATCTCAGTGCATGAGTGTCGTTCTTTCGTGTCATATTGCGACAACTAGGGGCATAAACTAAAACACAGGAAACTGCATTTAAGCATGAGGAAAAGCTTTTTATTTTTGTCATGAGGGGCTGACTGAGTACTAGAGCAGATTTCCCAGGGGGCTTGGTGTCTCCCTCCTTGAAGGCAATGAAAACCTGACTGGACATGACCCCAACCAACCTGCTGTAGGTGACCCCGATCGACCAAGGTGGTTGAACTAGATGGTCTCCAGAGGTACCTGACAACCTCAACCACCCTTTGATTCTATACACAAACACTTCTAGTTGCTTAATACTTAGGGTATTGAAAACACTGTGGCTGGGAGGCATTTCCTGTCCACTTTAAAAAGTCCCAGTTTCCAATGTCTTTGATAAAGTAGGACTGTTTTCTTTATACTATACTTTATACTATAGTTTATACTCTTGCAAAACAAGCTTGGCTTACAGACCAGTGATTTACTAGGAAGACTCACTTATGTACTGCTATTATGTTATAACTTTGATTTTTTTGTTAGCAAAAATGCCCAGAGAGTCATCTTTTCACTTAAGTCCCATGGAAGACTTCATATTCTGGAGGCAGTTGCTGCCTTAGAAGAATCATTCATGAGCAAATTAGATGGAAGACAAAAAGAGAGAAAATAAAAATCAGACTCGAGGACAGACAGACTTAGCTAGGAAAAAAATCATCTTTGAAACGGATTTAGGTTGATTCTCTTGTGAAGCTCTGTAGTCAGCAAACTAAGCAACAGATCAGAGCTGATGTCTATTTTTCTACTTTTTTCCTATTTCTTCTACATAGATACCACATTTTTATTGTTCCTCTCAGCATCTTGTTATTAATAATTTCACTCAACTACTTCAGGCCTAATATCTTCACCCTAATGCTGCAGATGTTGTTGATTCTTAGTCATCTTTCAAGTTTAGCTACTTGTACAACTCATTTGCACAGAAGCAGCAAATTAGTAATGCTCCACTACAGTAGTTTATTGGAATTTAATGTGCTAGTTCCTCTGCATTGGCTTAGTGAAACTATTTCAGATAATATTTAGCAATAGCTTTACTTTTGCAAGTATAAGTCACTTTATGTCTGTTGTACTGTTCTGTGTGGTGTTTCAAGACATGTTATTTACTGAAGTTTCATAATGTTCTTTTTAAAATCTACTGGAATGACATTAATTATTTGGGGGTTTTTTTTGTTTGTTTTTTTTTGTTTGTTTGTTTGTTTTTTTTTAACTGTGAGAATCTCAGTGCTAAAATTGAGAGAAGCAGCAGATATGTTTTTTCTGACATTCCACAGACTGATAAAATTTCTGCTGATTAGTCCTGCACTAGATATCACAAGGGATGTGATGCCTAATGGCTAGAGAAGGATTGTGAATCAAAATTAAATATATGGATTTAAACTGCTGAATATTCAGATAACATTTTCTCTTGTCCTGCTTTTCATATCCAAATAATTCAAATAATGAGATACAACTTTATCTTGACTTAGGCTGAGATTAAACCATGACATCTTGATTACAATCATTAACTGATAAGCAGTATTCCTTAAATTTCAGTTTTCTATGTCTATTTCTTTAAAAACATGACAAGTCTTTGCAGTTGTGCATGCTGTCAGTGTTGCTTGTTAGGAAATATAGCGAGGTCTGGATTAATCACATGTAACATTAGAAATCTATCACAGAAACATCTTTATCTATGGTTTTCCCTCTAGGCTCTCTTTATAATCAATGGCAAAAGAGCTGCATTTTTCAGAGTATGACTCATTTGACCTATTTTAGCTGTCTATTTTAGGTCAAGATGAATCATGATCTAAAGTGCTTATTTCTCATCACTGACCAAACTAAAAATGGAGATATGGATGGGATCAAATGAATCCCTGCAATGTGTCTGAATTTAATTTACCTGAGCTTACTTCACTGCATAAAGGCAAGACTAAATTAGATTTAGTCAGATTAGATTTTTACAGATTAAAATATTTTTTTTAGTTAAATGGGGAAAGTAGTTCACACTGGTCAAAGTCTGTATAGAAACCTGAAATTGCAGTTGAATGCTTGGGATGTACCAAAATTCCACATTTCATGGTGGTAAACAAATCCATCTTGTATTTTTGGATGGTGGATTGCTATAGATTTAGGAAAGTTTGTTATAGATTTAAGGGAAGTTATGAGTTTGATTTTATAACCATGAATACTAGATTAAAAAGTTGAAATCTTTCTACTATATAAGGAAGATGCTATAAGCAGTGGATATTATCAAACTGCCAGATTCAGAACTAGTTAGCAGGAAGGAGAACATGGAGTTTTACTCAAGATGACAAACAGACCGAGAATAACATCAGAGAAATGCTATGAAGAGATATTATATCTTTAAAAAATATCTTCATTAATTAAAATATTTTCAAGTATTCAATAATCTTTTCACACTTTTTTTCTTCTCGATGTCTTTGAAAAACTTGCAGTTCCTTTTTATTTGCACAAACTCTTTCCCCTCATAATGTGTTTTTTTTTTCCTGTTAATGATGTGTTTAGGTACAAGAGAACACACGCTTGCCCTTCAAAAGTTACAAATTATTTAAAAAACACTCTTCAATCTTTTTTATGTATAATTGAACTAGAATTTATTTTGCGTTCTTTTTCTGTGCTTCTCTTTGACAGTTTCAGTGGCTGCCTGAAATAGTCTAGCTACCTCCCCACTAGTAGTCCAGTGTTTTACAATTCAAATATCTTTGAGTTCCTGGTATTTACAAAAATAGGTGTGCCTGCTTATCTGCCATATTTGTCCGCATACACGCACAGAACACATACATGAACTATCCCAAACAGGACTCTAGCAGCAATATTTTAGTTTGTTTGTTTTTTTCTGTGGAACCTGAACTCCCCACAAATAATGCAATAAAAAATACTTCTTTGTCAAGCAAATCTACTTTGAAATAAAATAGAAAAGTGTGAGATGTGTTAAGGAATGGAAAAGATTCTTTCCATTGAGGGCACATTATCAGGATTAATAGATATATTCAGTCCCTTTCCAGAAGGAACAGCGTTTTTAAGAAGTGTCTTGGCTGTTACGGTAGGGACATGCAGTATCGTAATGAGAAAGGTGATCCTTTTCCATTGCTATAGACATTGATTCACCTTAGTCCCAAAAATCTGCCTAAATAATAAAACATTTATGAATGTGTTGAAATGTTGTCAAAAGGAATATAACGGTATAAAATCTTAAAGGATGGGTGTGCAATTTAGATTAAGAAATTTTTTCTTAATGTCTGTGATGTAGGAAGGAGACCATTCTTGTAAAGGCAGAAAAGGAGAAAAGATTATCACAACTAATGCAACTGAAGATTATCCCAATTCTAGTGGTCAGAGCAGCCATCTGGGAAATTAAATGTTTGTGATCCATTCTCCTACATATGGACATTTTCCCAATGAATTTAAGAAAAATAGGGTGCTTGGATAAGGATGTCAGATAACAGCTTTTGAAACCAGAATGTATGTGCTTTTCTTCACTAAACTTTCTGTTTTGAGTCTTAATATTCAGGGTGGTAACTCATGTAAGTGCAACATTTAATTTAAGGTAAGAGTAAAAATTATCATGAGGGCCTGCATAAGTTAGATAATGATTTTTTTTTTTTTTTCTGAGAGACTATTTCCCTTCTCAGTGTACACTGTACAGTAGAAAATCTTTCAAAACTACATTAAACATTTTCTCTATAATTAAATCTCACTCTTAAACCACCTGTTATTAGTAATATATTGCACCTTTTACTAATTGTTTTATGTTAGATCTTTATCCTGCATTCATTGCTTTTTGAGAGCTTCTTGGGTTTTTTACAGAACTTTTTTCCTCACATTCATTTGATTTTTCCTGAGGAAATGATTGTTTCGGCTTTATTGTATTTAAAAATACATTTGTCTTTTACATTGAGTTCAATTCTTTGGTCACTTTTAGTTTACTCTACATGGCTTGATCATTCTAAACAATAAGAGTGTATCCCAAAGGGTGTGAAATTTGGATTATTTCATTTTAGCAGTTCCTACTCTCAGTACTCTTGTGTGTTCTGAATTAGATATTACGTGTAAAATTAAAAAACCTCTTAGTACAGGTTGTAATTTCCTTACCATGTTCTAGATAAGTTTCAAGATCGAGGAAAGCAGAGAGAACTTGTATCTTTAGGAGAGTAGTGTTTTCTCAGGGTCACAGGTGGAATCAAGCACTTCACTTCTAAGAAAAAAGAAACAATATACTTTATCGTTATTACAAAACTGAATAGTAAATGCAATGGTGGTGTAATGGTGAGATTTGGTGGTAAGTTACACAAGTATTTACTGCACAGAGGACAAGGTGAGACAAAACTGTGAGAGAGGTCCTCCTGTTGAGTCCTGAGGTTCAGAAAGGACTCCCTTGCATTTTAAACTTCTCAGAGTGCTGCTGGATTCATTCCAAGTCCTAGACTTGCAATGTTTTTTTGTGTAAAGGATGATGTATGCACAATCTGTCTTTTACATCCTTTAGCAAAGATTACAAAATTTCAGTTTGCTTGTTCCCAATTCACTTATTGAGTATCTGATTCAATAAGGAATCTATCACACTGGGGGAATAACCTTGAGAGATATCCCTGCTCCAAGGGAGATCCTGGCATGCAGCCTGCAACCATGAAGGAGAGTTAAACAGACCCTGGGCCCTTACTATATATGGAGTAAGATGATTGTCTAATATTTGCATACAAGCCACATTTTATTTGGCACATGTCCAAATTAGCCCTTGGCTGTTGTATTTCCCATCTCCCCCAAATCCATTTCAAGAGGGATGCAGCCATCATGATGAGTCACACCTGTTAGGACTGCACTGGTAGTTATCCCTTGAGCAGGGTTATGGGGAACAAAGGTCTGACTGGGAGACAGGGAGCACATCACACCCAACAGGTGCAGACTGTGGTACCAAGTCTTTCCAGACTCTGAATCTGCACACTAAAGGTGAGACCAGGACGTGCAAAGTAAGAATTTGTTGAAGCCTACTTAATAGTTACTGTAATCCTTTGATTTACAGAATCTACTGTCACAGCACAGTTGCTGAAGACAAAAGCAAAATTCATTTCATAAGGCATTTCAAAGAAAGAAGAAAGTGTCATATTTTTAGTAAGTTTCTGCACTTCTAAATAAAAAAAAAATTGTATTACAAGGAAGGAAAAAAATCTCAGTTTCTTCAGAATTAAAAGGCAAGTATTAAAATCAAAGGATGGAAAACAATAGTATTTTTTTCTACTAAAATTAAAAGCAGATCTTTAGTTAAATATGAAAACATTTTATTCTGTAATACTCAACCCCACTAATTTTCTCATGGAGCTATAATATTTCATGTTGTGAAATGTATTTTGTTATATCATTGATGTCTTTATAAAATTCTCAACAGGAACAACAACAACAAAAAAAAACCAACCAACCAAAGAAACAAACAAACCAAAAAACCAAGCAAAAACGAACAAACAACAATCCCCAAGGCAGAAAGAAACAATTTTTCTTAAAGTTTGCGTCTTTCCAATGGGATAAGGGCTGAAGAGAAATGCAGAAAGGGGAGAGAGAGGTTTATTGGTTCCTCCTCTTCTCAACCTTGAGCCTGCAAGCAGAGAGCATCATATCTTGATGATTCTAGTTTTGAACTATTATGATTTTTGTTTTCTTTTTATCTTGAAATTCTCAGTCAGTTTTGGAGAAAAGGTTATAGAAAGTTTTGCTTTGTTTTCTCCCTTTCTGGAGCTAGACAGACTGTGTTCATCTTCACCCAGACTGTACATTATCTTTTATGTACATTTAAGCATTCTTAAAAATGTGCTGGTTTTTTTGTTTGTTTGTTTGTTTTTTGCTTCTGGTATTTTGCCCTCCAAACTCCTCAAAATCACCCACAGAAATATGAAAGGGACCAAAGGGAGCAATAAATTTTTCTAAAAGATCATTTTTCATGGCCTATAAGTATCAGTTTTGGAACTAAGACCAGTCGATAAATAATCTTTATTTTAACATGTTGTTAGATTCTAACTGGAAAATATTTTCATGTGCTTCTTGAAATGAAGCTTTCAATGTTCACACTGAAGGGAGTTTAAAAACAGCAAGCCTATTTCTTTTCAGAATACTGAAACCATGTATCAAACGACACAGGAAGGTAAATGAAAGGCAAATTAAAGACTCATTTCCTGATTTTTAAATTTAACGAGGAAACTGCTTCAGCAAGAAAGAACTGGAGGTACATTAATAAAATATGAAGGAGGAAAGCAAGGTGGAAATATTAAAACTTTTTTCCAGATACATGCTTGAAAAATAAGAGATTTTAATGATCTTGCAGTTTTGCAGTCATCTGTCTGCATATTGCTACAGAAGCGTATACAGCAAAATTTAGATGTAAACTCCAGTTTTGAGTGTATTGAGTGTCCTCAAATAAATATCTCAGTTTATTGTCATTGTTCCAGGGCTCCATTGGCAAAGCTCACATGGACTGATGACTCTGCTGCTAATGCTAATGTCTATTACTATTTGAGAAAGCAGGTTCTATGCAGGTACATACTACCCTCATAAAACTAAAAATATGAAAAGCAGTGAGAAAGAAAGAAGGGATTTTTTTACTTAATCTGACCAGCCCATTCCTAATTAGTTGTGGTATATTTCTGGACTAGTTAACCTATATATAATGCTCCAGGAGAGAGGAAAAAAAAAAAAAAAAAAAAAAAAAAAAAAAAAAAAAAAAACGAAAAAAA
>VWYO01019494.1:23127-46017 GCA_013400275.1 Rhadina sibilatrix
GTTTTTTATTCACTGAATTTGCTGTAAAATAAAAATATATTTAAATATAAAGTAACAGTAAAACTGGCTTCTTGAATGGTGATCTAGAGATTCAGCATTTATCTTCTACTGGTGTGACCAGAAAAATCAAACACATTGAGATGCTCTAATGGGGACATTTCCTGACTGAGTGGACTAATTTCTACTTATGGTTCTGTAAAAGAGTTAGGGCCATCAGATCCTGAAAGGGACCCAAAAAAACCCCCCAAAAAAACCCACCAAAAATTTTTTATTTGTAAAAATGATAACTACACAACTTCCATAGAATTAACCAAACAAATTTTGAAGGACAAATCAGAGTGCAGCATTCATAATGGAAAGTGCTTCAGAGAAGGTGAAAAGGGAAAAGGGAAAACAAACAATGGGATGCTGATGGCCAAGAACCTCACAACTATGTTGTTTGCTTTTTCTTTTTTTCACTTACTTCACTTCTGCAAGTTAGACTTCAAAATTTCATTTAAAGGCTTATTTACTTCTTTTTTAACATTGATTACTCTGACTTCATTGTTCTTAATTTTTTCCTTGGTTCATAAATTGAAGATTAATAGAATTCTGTGGCTGTTAAGCATTTGTTGTTGACTGTATTGCCATCCACTTAGTTGTGAGGAAATCTAAAGAGACAGGTATACCAGAAGCTTTTATTAAGGTATCAAAAAGCAGCAAGCTATCTACACAAGCCAATTAAATGGCCCTGCATGTCCCCAAAGTAGAAAGCACAGAGTGTTACATGTAAGTTGAGATTTTATTCAGCAAATAAATCAACTCTTACACAACACACTCCATAAAACTAATCAAGCACAATATACTCCATATGGATTAGCAGTCCCTTCACCCCAGGTATATTAAAAAGCATGTCGAAAGCTGCTTTAGCACTCTATAAGCTAACACTGAAAGATGTTCCTTGGTATTTCACAATCCAATAAACCATGTGTGCACTAGTAATCTGTCACTCATTGAAACTACAACATGTGTAATGTATTCAAGCACTTCTTACTTTCCAGGTCTCCCTTGACCATGGATTCACGTGATTTCACAGAACATCTTCCATCTGTATGAATTGGAAAAGAAGTCCATGAATGTATAAGAAACTCTGGTGGATCAAATACTTCAACTTTATAGAACACTGAAACGCACACATATATTCCATTTCACACATATAGAGCTGCCAAAAAAATACAGTTTCTGTTACACAGGATATAATTTTTAATTCAATTTTTGCCCATGAAGAATTATTTTATATCCATAATCCTGCTTGTGAATGTAAACTAAAGCCAAATGACTTAAGGGTGCCTAGATGCATAGGTTCAGAGAGTCATCAGGAGTTCAGACTGAGTCTTGCCCTGTTGTGGGTTTGGGAAAGCTCTTGAAACACGAGGTACTTTGAATGATATATATTTGATATAAAAAGCTAGCATTTTCTTTATTGGACTGTTGCATTCAAGTATTTTGTCCTGTCTTATTATAATGACAGTTATTTTGGATGCAACTCCAACTTCAGCTATCTAAATAAGCACTCCACCACTGAGCCCATCTTCATCCCCAGGGAGATGGCCAATGCCCAGGGCTGTGGCTGCCTCTGGCACCGTCCTGGCTGCCCTGCTTTTGGCTGGGACAATGGGACAAATCCTGGCTGCCAGCCCTTGCCATTATGGGGAGACCCTGACCCTCCCAGGGAGCCCCCAGCCCACAAGGATTCATTGTCTCTCTCTTCTCCCTGTCAAAAATTCCATTCCAAGCATATACTCACAATGACAGGCAAAAATTCTCAGCAGATCATGACAGTCCTCCAGTACTGCCAGGCATAGTTAACTTTTCAATGTCAGGATTATTATCACATGTTTGTGACAATGACAGGTGACCAGTTTCCACGTAAGGAGTGTAGCTCCTTCAGTCGGGTGTGGTGGTATCCCACTCACACTGGAGGCATGAGGGTCAAGGAAACCAAGACTGCATGGAAGTATCAGCTCATGCAGAAGTTCTGGAGCACTGCTTGTCATTACAAATTTGGGAAATAATATGATTGCATATTAATTATTCTGTTTCAGAAACCCTGAATGTTTTGCCATATAAATTTGTTTGATATACATCTTAGCATTGCACTATACTTTGATATTGCAATGACCATAGGACCTTCTTTTGCAAAGGTCCACAGACCTCTTCCTGCTCCCTTAGCAGTTTAATCTATCTGACTTCCATAAACACAAAAGTGGGCCACAACATGGGCTAGACAAGCCTCCTGCGCTGGCAGGAGCTGAATATTGAATCTGAGAATCTTTGCTAAGTGCTCTTTGTTTTGTATGACATTAAGGAGGCAAATTTTCCTCCCTATATCCCAGCTTCAGGGCTTGAATACCAATAAGGTCAGTGCAGGCACAGGTCAGCCACGCTTGGAAGGCCTAACAGGTAATTTTCCTGCTGTGATTTGATGGGCTGAACTCCAGAGCTAAAAGCTCCTTAATGGTACAGAAAATTACTGCCCTTGCCAACATTTCTCCAGCCAGATTGTTGCCTTTACAGAACATCCTGCTGCAATGCCAAGTACTTGCCAAATGTCCCAGCAGTGGAAACAAAAAAGCTTCAGGATACCATTTCAGGTACTACCTCTGTGTTTTTTCCAAGACTTAGATCTTCCATATTTTTTACACAGAAAACTATCTGGAAGACTACAGAATCTTCCTAGAGCCAGAAGCAGGTAAAGTCAATGTAACAGTCAATAAAAGACTTATGCTATTGCATTTTTTTTTTATTAGCTGTCCCTATGCTTCGTTTTCTCCTATTTTTCTAAGTAATACACTTGTAGCCTCACCTGACTGAAACAGGTGATCCATTAATGGTTGTAGTCATTTATTTAAATGCAATGCCAAGAGGATGCAGAGCACACAAGGCAGCAGAAGATCACTAGGCTGGCAGCTTTCGTGAATCATTCTGTCTAGAGTAATAAATGGGCTTTGTTTCTTCCAGCCTTTAAAGATCACAGCTTTTGACTTCACACAGAAAAAAAGCTGGTCCTTCAGTTTGTGAATAAGTACCATCCTTCCACAGAGAGCAGCCAGAACCTACTGGAACGTGGAGTTTTACAGCAGGATTTACTTGTGCACTTTGGCAATCACAGGAACACTAGGAAAGAGCTGCTGGGATTAAAGCTATGAATACAGAAGTAGCAGATGTGAAGAAAATAGCATGTAAATGTATGATGGGTCAAGATGTAAGAACATGCTGCAAGCAATGAAAAGATGCTGTAGGAGAAGAGAAATAGTTTACCCTCTGCATATATTACACACACCATGGTGAATTAATCATTCTGTGAGAGAAGAGATGCTTAGGGAAACTTGCTTGGCTCTGAAATTTGGATTCCATTTTGGCACAGAAGTTTGATATGAATATTTGCAAGATAATTTATATGGACAAGATTGAGTGACTTTCACTTAAAAAAAAAAAAAAAGATTAAAAAAAAAAAATCAGCACCTGCTAGACACAGGTTTTACTACCTGAAAACATGAACAGGAATCTAAAGAATACGAAACTGTATATTTTTCAGGTCGTAGCTGGTTTGGGTACCTTATATGTAACTTCATAAACAAGCAATGGTCATGCTACTTTAGGCACTGAAGGATAATTAACTTTGCTGAAGTGTGTGTGCTTCTGGGTTAATGATGTATTCAACATCATAGCTAAAGACAGCTCTTGCCCAGCTGCTTGGTGTTCAAAACACTCGAATGGCTGAACATGCTCAGTGTAATCTATTTCTAGTAGTTTGCAGTCTGAGCTGAGCACTACAAATGCTGAGCTTTCTTAAACTGCTCAGCCTCCTGGATGAAAAATTGCTGTCCTCTTTACTCTCTGTGTCATTTCTTCCCCATCTTTAAAAAAGGGACAAATTCCTGCAGCTAGAAATAAAAGTCTCTGTTCTATTTTATTGTTAACAGAGATTAGCAGCACCCCTCAAGAAGAGAAGTGAAATGCTTCTTGAAGCTACAGGGTCTATATTTTATTTTTCTATGACTTGTCAGTACACTCTTTCTCATACTGCTACATAAAAGCTTCTTTAAAAGTTGCAAATTTAAGTGTTGCTTTAGCTTACCCAATCCAGTACCCTTTTCAGGGTGAAATGACAATGCCATTAATGAATGGTTTACAGCTCAGTGCTAATGCTTAACATGACATCTTTCTAGTTTTTAAGCACTCTGAAGTCTGTATGTAAAAAGAGTTGGTTTTACCAGTAAAAATGCAAAAAAAAAAAAAAAAAAAATCTCCTCTTAGCTACGTATTTATATATTTAATCTTCTCAAGTTAGAAGTCTGTCAGTACATATTTTTTCCTAAAAGAGAAAACAAAGTAATACAAAAAATGTATAGGAATTGGATACAAGTAGCACATAATTTATTTATTCCTGAATTATTGAATACAAAAACCAGCCAAATGGCAACACAGCCCAAAGAAAAATCCAAAAAGTATGCCTTTGTAGAAATGAAAATTTGGATGGGGAAACAAGAAATGTGATTACAACTAAAAAGTGGACAAATAGTAGCCACTTACTCCATTGATCTACCACTTATATTCTCCCTTGACCTCAATAATTTACCAGAGTAAATTCACTGAGAAAACCATCCTCACCTGAGCTCAATGTCTGACATTTGCACTGTCGCAGAGTATTTGAAAGTCAGTTATCAATGTAACTTTTGTTTGGTCTTGATGAGCAAGGCATGTTAGCCTCTAAACAGCTTCTCGTTCAAAGTGATATCTGCTTGGTGGAAAACTGAGGTTGTTAAATGCCTTTTCTACTACACAAACCTTCATCTCAAATTCTGCATGCACTCTTTCTTCTGCCATCAACAGTTTTGCTACAATATCACCATCAATTTAATTGGAGATTTCCAAATTTACAACAGCGTGAGTTTGCAATGGTGTGAAATTCAATTAGAAGTGAGCTGGAACTTCATCACTAAATTAATGATATTTATCGAAAAATTATTAATTACCCTTGGGTTGATATGCTAAAAAGACCTTTTTTTATTTAATCACTTCCAAATCAGCAGCTTTTATTAAATTGCCACCTGCACAGTTATGAAACATTAAGGAGAGGCTTCTGTAGTACAGGTGGATTGAATGGATTGCAGCATTGAATAATTTTCACATGTCCATCAGCCATGACAAGAATACAAGAAAAGGGCTTGTAGGATCCAGACCAATAATCCAGGAGGAACTGTTGAGGAAACAGATAAAATATGATGTATGATGGATCATACATAAGAGAAAACATGCTGTTTTCAAAAAAAGAAGGCAAAATAAGGTTCTCTGGGGCAAAAACAATAAATCAAACAAAACTAACAACAACAACAAAGAAAACCCACTGCTATTATTTCTTAAAATTACACAGGCACATGGATAGCTTAATTATGGGAGATAGAGCAAGATCAAAGGTTTGTTTAAAACATACTGGATGAGATGACTTGTCATGCAGCAAAAGGAGATCAAGCTTGGAATTTGAAAGCAAAGGACAACTAAGAAAGGGAAAAAACACTTAAACTTTTTTTTTTTTTAAATAATCTTTTAGTAGCTGCACTATGTTAAATAATCATCAGCAGTCCATGTTTTTGAACTAACTCTTAAAGAGGAGTTAAACAGAAGGTCTTACTAACTTATCTGCCCAGAACTTTCACATCTGACTTCCTTTTTGCAGAAAAGCATAGTGATTGACCAGTGTTAGGAGTTACACTGAAGGTACTGTATCTTACAGAAATCTGTGTTTTAAAAGTTTAGGAATGTAACAGTCCAGGTAAAGTGGAACACTCTTGTATATATTTGTTTATACTAAGCTCATATGTAAAATTACTTGCATTCGGATTAAGATTTTTTATTTGCATAACCATTTTGGTAGCAATAAGCTAATTTTATATTACCTTCATATGAATCACTTTTCTATTTTATTTATATTATGAAATTATTACATTTATATTTATTATAAATAGATTTATTTTATACATTATATATAAACATATATTTATATAAAATATTTTATATTTGTATAAAATATAAATATTATGTATATTATATATTGATATATAACATATATTGATATTTACTTATTTTAAACCTATTTATTTTACATTCATATTTGTGGAATAAGGAGTCTGTTTTCCAATCCAGGTTAATGTTTTGTTTCAACTCGTACAGCATTCAAATCCATACACCTATATGTTAACACTAGCAATTACTCTATACTTCTGCATTGCTAGTGTTCACACTGTCTCAACAGACTTGCTGTTTATTGTAGTTTCTTATTTATAGAAGAGATGTTATTGATTATCTTTTTTTTCATTGTCAAACATATTTCTGGTTGAAATACAGAACCTAAAAGAAAGGAGCAACAATTAATATCACTTTCTACAACCCCTGCTCTTTTCAAGTAGTGTTAAATAAATTATGATATACTCCAAGATTTAAAGCCCAGCAAGAATCCAAAGCCTTCTACAGTCTTTGTAATGTTGCAGTTTAAAGGCAAACATCTCTGTCTCCATAGGCAACACTTCTGAAGCTTCTCATCTCAAAGAGAATTTAGCCTTATAATTGAAAAGGCAAGTTTTATTAAAATAGTTTTGATCAAACTGAAGTAAAAGCAGAGCTTTACAAACTGGCCTCTTGTAAGTGGACACATGTCAGTGTGTATGGTTATTCTTGAGTAATGGGAAATAAAAAAGAAATAGTTTTATAAAAGGCAACCATTATATTTGAAACATATAAGCAAAAATCCTATGACAAATATTGTGAAGCTGTCCTGCATGATTTCTCTAATTGGGTAAATCTCTGACTGCTGCATACACCGTGTGAGTGTATCCACACGTAAGTATTCAAAAAATGTGTGGATGTTGACACCTGGGTACATGGCTTAGTGGTAACATGGCAATACTGGGGTAAGAGTTGGACTTGATCTTGAAAGCTCCTAATGATTCTATGATTCTGACTCCATGTCTGTCATTTAAAGGGAAATTTTCTCCATTGCAGTTCATAATGTATAGTTATAGTTGCAATTCACAGCTGCCACTGATTTCAGAGAACAAGCTTATCAGGTAACAAAGATCTAAATATGTCAGGTATTTTAAATTAATCATATTCTGAAGGAAAGCTAAGCATGTAATTTTTGCTTCAAGGAATAATGCCTTAACAACAGACTTCTTAGCTGGGGTCAACATTAGAAATTACTGTGCTTTCCAGAGGAAACTTTCAACTTTTTGCGAAGAAGAAGTAAACAGGAACTGATTTGATGGCAGTATATCAGCCTTAATCAGTTTTCTACACAACTGTAGAAATAGCTAAGCTTGGCTGGCACTACTGGAGATCAAAGAGTCTTGTTCAAGCAGAATCACCCACAGAAATCTGTCCAGGGTTGTATCTGATAAGGTTTTAAATTTCTCCATGTTTGGAGACTCTACAACCTCTCTTCAAAACCTATTATAAAACTAAAAAAATGTTTTTCTCATATTTAAACGGAATTCCCTATTTCTCACTTTGTGCCCACCACCTCTTGTTTCATCATCGGGCAGCACTGAGAAGAGTCTGGCTCCATCTCTTTTCCTTCTCTCATAAAGAACTTGAAAACATTTATAAGATCGCTCTGAGCTTTCTCTTCAGCTGAATAGCCCCAGCTCTCTTGGCCTCTCCACGTATGTCAGATGCTCCAAGCTCTTAGCCATTTTCATGTCCCTTGAGTGGACTCTTTCTGGTATGTCCACTTTTCTTGTGTACTGAGGAGCCCAGATCTGGACACACCACTTCAAATATTTCTCACCAAGGCTAAGCAGAGGGTGAGAATTATCTCCCAGTGATCCATAAAGTTGTCATCTAGGGTTTTTAAGAGTCTTCTCAGTCAGGTTGTACCTGCTTGTATGATTATTACGTGACCTATAAGGTTTATTCCAACCAAAACCATTCTATAATTCCTTTATGAAGTACAGTAAATACAACTATACTTAAAATATAGAACTATTGCTTGTCCAATTTCTAAACCCATGCCATCAGGCATTTATATAAATCTATGTGATTTAGGTAGGTTCTTCTTTCTTATTCTGTTTTAATTCACAAAAATCTTGGAAGTACTCATGGAAAGAAATAAATTGAAGAACAAATAGAAAATAAATTAAGGGCAGAATCATAGATGATTGAAAGCCTAATAATGTGAAGGAGATTAAACATTGAAAAGATCATTAATAGGGAATAATATGAATAGAAGCAAAATCAGAGTTCAGTACACCATCTTTACTATATACCTAAGTGAATTTCAGATTTTTATCTGAATTTTATATGTAAGAGAGAATATAGGGAATTACTGCAGAAATCACCCACTTCCAGAGGAGCTGCAGATTCCTTCTTGCATTATTTATTAATCCCCAAAAATATGTTTTTATGGGTTTTTTGTTTTATTTTTTTTTTTTTAATTTCAGTGATTCTTTTCTCCACATGCTTCTGAAGTCAGTAAAATAAATTCAATCTCTTCTTCTCCATGGAAGTGACATCACTAGCTGAGTAAGATTTCCTGAGACTAGAAAAATTGTAAAGAAGGTTTGTCTCAGTAATCTCTTTTTAACTCAGGTAAGACAGAGTTGAAACAGTTCCAAGAGAGCCATAAGCATTTTTATTATCATGCAAAATGGAGAACTAGAATTGTCAGTGGGGAAAATGAGAGCAATATTATGCACGGGAGTCAGTTTTTAAGGAAAGACAATTACTTGCGAAGTCACTAATTCGATCTATGAGCCTTCTTTCAATCCCAATTTAGGCAACCCTTTGCCTCTAATGTACACTGGATGAAAATGCCCTTTCTGCAATCCAGTGACTCTGAGAGCAATTATTTTGTGAATACTCTTCTTTATAATTTCTAATATGTCTTTTTCTTCATGTCACTTGTACATGAAGATTTAGGGAATTTAGGGAAAATGAGGTTATAAGAGAAGTATCTCTCCCTTCTCTGGATATTTTCCTCTGTTAAAGAGTCTGTACCTGAGAAGTTCAAGATTCATTCCTCTTTCTTAGAATACAGACTCAGAGGGACAGATCTTTTGTGTTTGTGACCGGTGTAAAACATTACATGAGTTATGTGTGGCAACAAAGGAATGGAGTTTATAATTTCCACCTGTTCACCCAAGTTTTGTGTCCTTACATGACCACTACATGATTATTGGAATACAGTTCCTCATTTAGAACTTCTCAAATTAATCTTTTAATGACAGAATGAACTTTCTGAATTTCTCTGGGTGTAGTGTCTCAAGGCCCAACCAGTCTTATTTTGATACAGCTAAAAAAAGGCAGAATTCAAATCTTTTTTAATAGTGTACCCCTATCTCCATTTTAGTCCTTGATTCAGTTTATGTGACAGCAGAGACTTACCATGAAATGCTGCAAAGATAACTCATTAATTCCACAAAGATTCTAAGCATGTAAAACCCAAACAAACAACATTTTGTATGTACCTGTCCCCCTGACAAGTTCCATTCAGCTCATCAACATGGTGTTTTGAACAAATGCCTCTTTGCAACTTAATCTGCTGCATTTTTACTGACACTTAGAGCAATATCATATCCTTAACATCCCCTTTTATTCCAAACCTGAGTTTTCAGAGCAGTGAGTTATGCCACAGAAGGGGGAGGTAGACAGTGTTGCATCTCCCATGTTGATGGAAAAGTTTCTTTGGAAAGCCTTGCATTTGACAGTTGGTCACATTCCCCTATAAAATATTCACCCTGATTCAATTTTGAAAATCAAGCATTTTAACATAAAGCAACTTTGAAGTGCTTATAAAGGAAAGAAAATTGGGGAGGGGGAAGCAAACAAGAGTCAGCTTTAGAAATTATAATGTTTCAGCTTGGGGTACTAATGCTATGTCGACCTAGCACAGCTTTCTCTGTGAATGTGTCAGGTTTATGGTATGTGAAATTCACTGCTTAAATACTAAACTGATGGATATTAACTTACTGATACTGATTACCTAATAGATATTAGAATGATTTATTTTCTAACTGTAGTGCAGTGTTTTTAATGTGTATCTCTACAGTTCCTAGTACAGTGAATAACAACTGTGATTGAAATCACAATTTTAATACTACTAATAATGATGCCGATACATTTAATGGACTGTCAAATGTGGATGAGCCTCTCATTTCTGTGGGATGTTATTATCACATTAATGCCTACACCAGAAAAGTTTTAATGGTATGTTAAACCTGAAGACCTGTTTCACTATTAAACACAGATCTAAAAATCCTAACTACAGTTCTAAATAATGGGTTTCATAAAATATAACTTCACTTTTACAAAGTGAGATCATTCTGGGTTCACTACCGATAGATGACTAAAAGGGAGAATACAGAGAATGTTGGAGTACTCCACTCTAGGACCTCACAAAATAAATCCTTGGCAATTGAATCTCAAGAAAGAGAGGAGGTTGTTGATAGGTTCAAAGGGGATGATTTTGACCTTATGAGAAATAGACCCATAATTTATGAAATAGATGGAAACGCTTTACTGCAAAATGCAGTGTGAATGAATGACTAGATCTAACCCATTTGCAGTCTTGCACCTCTGTACCTCTACGGAATACAATTCTGGCACCACAAATGGCTGTGAAAGTGGAGTAGCCTCACTCAGACTGTGCTTTATCACTGCATTTGCAATAATGTCAAGCAGTTTTTTACTAGTAAATAAGCAAATATGTGGATTATTACGAATCGCATGTTAAGTTGAGCAGACTTTTAAGTGTTAAATTTCAAAATTATTTTTTACTCTTTCAACATTCCTTTGCTTTTCCAAAAGGCTTTCAGGTTTGAGGAGTTTTTTTGGTTGATTTTTTTTTTTTTTTTTTTTTTTTTTTTTTTTTTTTTTTTTTTTGTTTTTTTTTTTTTTTTTTTTTTGTTTTTTTTTTTTTTTTTTTTTTTTTTGTGTTTTTTTCTTTGTTGGTTGATTTTTCTGTTTTGTTTTGGTTGGTTTTTGTTTTGTTTTAATTTGTGTTAAAAAGTAGATCATTGGTAAAAAAAAAAAAGCAAAACCAAAAACAACCCTCCAAACTTTTCTGAAAAACAACAATTCAAATTGTCAATAAACATCCTTATATTTGTGATGAGAATTTTAGCTTTTGTTAAAAGTTTTCTATTGAAAAAGAAAAGAAAATACACAGAAATCATAAAAATATCTGAAAGTGGAAATGGAAAATATACAATAATCTTTTGATTACAATGGCAAAAATACTCAATATAAATGTTTCTGAAAACAAATGTAGTTAAAATCATCCCACAACTAAAATGACTCACCGTGTTCTAATTCTCAGATACTTCTTGGAATACCTGGGAAAGCTTGGCTCTGTGAGCTCGTCTTCTACAATCGTGTGACAGTACTCCATCCTCATAAGGGACACACTTGTTCCTGAGACATTTTAATTGCATTCTTTAAGCCTTGACACAGGCTCCAGCTTCTCAATGTCTCTCTTGCAGTGAGGGGCCCAGCATACAAGAGTGGGATCTCACCAGTGCCCAGTACAGGGAGACAGTCACTACCCTGCTCCTGCTGGCCACACCAGGGCTGATCCAGGCCAGGATGCCATCGGCCTTCCATTCTGGCTCATGTTCAACCCCTGTCAAACAGCAGCTCCAGGCCCTTTTCCACCAGGCAGTATTCCAGTGTAGCCACGGTTCGTGCTTGCCATGTTTTGGTTTTGGGAACTTCTGTTCCCAGGACAGAACTGGTACACAAGGTCATGCTATTTGTAAACTAAGATGTTTTTTCCACACGCTGTCCCAGAGGAGGGACTTTGCATGATGGTCTCATCAAGTGACCAATGGTCAAAGGAGGTCCCCACCTCTAAGGCGGGTGCTTGTGAAAAGGTATAAAATTAGCTTGGAAAATAAACCACTTGGCCCCTCCTGTCAGGGTTCTGAACCAGACTTGCGTCTCCTTATTGGTGTCCCACAGCGACATTCCAGTCACTCTTTCTCCAGCCCATAGCATTTCACAGAGTTGTTGGGACTGAAGAGGTGAGCCCAACACTTTACTTTGTTGAACATCACACAGGTGGCTTCAGTCCACTGAACCAGCCTGTTCAGTTCTCCCTGCAGAACCTTCCTTCCCTCCAGCAGATCAACGCTCCTTCCTAGTTTAGTGCTGTCTGCAAACTATCTCAAGGGACACTCACTCAATCCCCTCATGCAAATTAAAGATAAAGATATTAAACAGGATTGGCCCAATACTGATCCTGGGGAACACCAGTATATATTCTATAACAAGGGAAGTTGTGTCCTACCTAGCCTCATAGGTGCATCACTTACCTCTTCAGTATGAGGAAGTAAAAATGTTTCTCTCCTTTCCTTTCAGCAGCTACCATCCAGCAATATTGGACCAGAGAGATTAAACTGGAGGTCAATTAATTACAGGTTTTCCTACTTTTACATGCATATTTATTCAAGTCAATAATGCCAGAGCCCAGATCTATTCCTTCTTTTACAAAGCAGGCTAGCAGAACTGATAGAAGAGAGTGAGTTAAAAAGCAGCAGTATGTTAGTCTGTGGGGTTTTTTTGGTTTGGTTTGGATTGGTTTTGAGCTTTTTTGGTTTTGTTTTTAAAGCATGAGTCATGCTGTTTTACTTCACATGGCATAGAGGTATTGTGGGCATATCCATATTATAATACACAGAGGTGGATATGTAAATCTACCCTATCATTTAATTCT
This sequence comes from Rhadina sibilatrix, assembly GCA_013400275.1. Taxonomy (NCBI): domain Eukaryota; kingdom Metazoa; phylum Chordata; class Aves; order Passeriformes; family Phylloscopidae; genus Rhadina; species Rhadina sibilatrix. Next base: position 35,876 of record VWYO01019494.1, read on the forward strand.
CAACAAACTATCAAGTAGGAAGAACATAAACTGGTTCAACTGTAGCAAAGGAAAGGTTGAAAACTATTAGCAGAGATTTGTTGGTTTACCAAGTGAAAAGCACAGTGTAATGACTCTTCCTTTAAATGTCATTTTTATGTCTGAAATGATAAAAATAAGTTAAAACTGTTTAGCTTTTTTATTCTTTACATTAATTTTTGGCCATTGGGTTATTACAGTGATTTGTTGCTCTTAGAGAGCACTGTGTTCTCATAGTAGGACTGCTGAGAAAATATCCCCTGTACACTTATGATGAACAGGCTCAAATTGCCCTGTAATGTGACACATCATTGTTTCCCCCTTTACCAACTGAAAATGAGAACATTAATACATTTAAGGTAGGCTAAGGAGAACTACTGGCAACTCAAATGCCTTTAGAACAAACCCTTCCCCCACACTTCCCGACATCAAATATTACTGCAGCTGAGTAAAATAAAGAACTATTCTTGCTCTTATTACATGGCTATCTAGTGGTATTGAGTTCAAGGCCCACTGTGCTACCCCTGTGAGATTTACAGACTAGGAAAGAAACACATCTCCAGAAACAGTGACTGAAGCTAGATCGATTCAAGCTGGAAATGAGACATTTATTTTTAATCAAAAGCTATCAGAGAAGCTAGACTCCATGTCTTATAGTCTTCCAAGAAAGCTTGGACATTGTTTTTGGTTGTTTTTTTTCTTTTTTTGTAAGAGGCTACTATTTACTCAAATGTCAATTATTAAGCTAAATTCAAGAATAATTAATGATTTTTTTTGCATACAAAAATATGCTGAACTGTTTGAGTCTCTGGACTTAAAATATCTGAACATGAATTTCACATGAAATTCACTGAATGTGAATTATACACAGTGAAATAGGGTGAGATTATCATTCCTGTTTTACAGATTAGGAAAAGAGACTAAGGAGGTAATGCATATTTATTTTAGTCCAAGAAACTAATTTTTTTTCCTACATAACATTATGTCAGTTCACCCTTCAAAAATACAGATATAGAGAGAGTACTTGGGTGTATAGAAGTCTCTTGCACACATCCTTGTACAGTTTTTTTTCGTCTCTCTAGTATTTGAACATGACACCTGACATGTAATGTATAAGAAAGGATGTTGAACTACCAAATCTGATCTGATTTAACCCTTGCTCTTTTTCTTCTGAGATATCTTGAGATTGGTGCTTACTAACTGCCACATTACTCTCTGACTCCTCCTTCCTGTAGCAAAAGAATCCCATTTGTTTATGGATTTCACCTGCACTGGAGTTAGCAGACTCCCTGTGCTCATTCCTTTTTTACATGAATTAGTGTCAATATTCCTCCTGAAAAAGAAGCATAATATTCATGTATAATTGTTCCTGCTGTGTTGAAGATATGTGTGCAACATTTGTTGGAAGGTTCAGCTTAGCAATTTAACAACCACATGTGTGAATTCTGGCCTAATCCCCACAGTCCTTGCCAATACAGCAGCTACAAGTCAGCAGCATTTGTAGGCATGCAGCTGTCCAGCAGATAAGATGACACCCTCTGGGTAGATATTGCCACTAGGGATATTGCAAGCTGAAATCAGCATTTCCTCATAGGCCAGGAAGCTGAAGTCTTAGACTCATGCATGCATTTTTCTTCCCCTGTATTTTTTAAATTAATACAAAGACCCAAGGCAGTCCTATTGTTCCTGCTACTATACTCTCTGCTGCTTCTCTGAATCATTTAGTATTTGGCTACCCCTGCTCCCTGCAGGCGTAAAACTGATCTACATTGACCCTAATTGGCTTAGAAAGTCTGCCAGGATCACAGCATAATATCACCTACCTATTTGCTTACACTGTGTTATTATATTAGATTGAAGTACAGAGCAAAAACTAATCAAGTGTAAGAATTTTCTCTTCAAGTAATGTAAAAAAGAAGAAGGAAAAAAAAANGTAAAGTAAAAAAAAAAAGAAAAAAAAAAAAAAAAAAAGAGTAGCAATGCTAAATCTAATTTAAGAAAAAGTCCCAGATGGATCCTGATTGACCCAATTAACTGAGGACCTAATTTGGGAGCCTGATTGCTGTAGGCACTTGCTGTTGTCAGAGGACAAAGACAAGCCTCTATGGCAGGTTGAGACTGTCTTAATTCTGAATTGTTATCTCCACCTCTGTGGAGGTGCCTTTCTCTCTCCTTAGCTGTTAAGCATGTTTCCATTTCCAACTAAAATGCCTCTGTTAGGTACATAAACATAGGTGAGACAATCAGGGCATAACAGAGGTGAAAAATTGAGTGGCAGTAATTGTGTAAAGAACATAACCAACAGCAGTATGACTGGATTCCATTTCATGTATAGCTGATCCTGAAGTTTTTGTTGATGTCTATCAGAGACAAGAGTTCCATCAACCTCTTCACTGTGTCCTCACAGAGCTTGATGTAACTATCCATGCAATTGACTTTCAGGTATTTCAGCAAAATTGAGCCTTCAGTCAGACAGACATTTTTGAACAATTTGGTTTTTCTTTTTCAATCAGAGAATGTGAGAGAATGAGATGTGAAATGTTAATGACTTAAATAATCAGCCACTTGCCGAAACAGCAGGGTATTTTGCTGAGGCCAGATTTGCACCACCCGTGACTGAAAGGGATGAGGAGAATTTTTGGCTGTGTGGTGATTAAACCTCTGATCTGCATAAGAACAGTCCCGGTGCAGAAGGGGTGCTGTCCCATCACTGGAAGATGACCATGATAAACTCACCTTTACTTTGCAACAAGCTGGGTTTTGAGCTAGACAAGGGAAAAGAAGTACATCCTGTAAGGTGAGGTAATGTTTTTCATTGTGCCAATATCCTCCCTATAAGGCTCAGGTGCAAAATTCCTCCCTGGAGGAAGTATGGAGATATTTACATGTAGGCCTGAAGGTCTTTATCCCTTCTGATTGGGCATAACTGGTTTCACTACACTGGCATAAGAGGCAGCTGTCATGTCTTAGAAGGACTCATAAGCTACCAAAGACCCCTCAAGTGTCCCCCAGTCTTCTGGGGCCTTCCAGCAGAGGACTCTGCATGATCCACAGTGTTACATCAGCCAGTGTAAAACTCCACTGCCATTGGAGGTACCTGGGTGTTCCCACCTGAACCTGAGCGTGTGTAACCCATCAAACTTTGTATTTTGTGGTCTTCTTCCATCCCCAATGGCATCACCTCAACCAACAGACATTAAAATTGCAACAATCAAGCCTTGTCACTGCAACCCCTGATGGTGATATCTTTCCACTCTGTGCTCTTATCCTTTTTCCTTCTTTCTTTTCCTTATATTCCTAATATTTAACACTTTTATATTGATATATTTCTATAGATAATAATCAAAATGGCTACATAGCTCCTTTCAATTGCAACTAAATTGTTTTAAAATAAACCTGCCATACATATACAGGTGATACAGATATAGCTATAAAAAACAGCAGTCATTCAGTGTCATTTAATTTTAATCTGCCCCAATGGATCTACTAAAAAGAACCTGAGTTACCCCACTTCAGGGACAGGTCATAACAGAGGGTGTGCATCCATGTACATCAGTTGGAACTGAAAATGCTGGGCTAAAGGTTATTTTTGTTATATGGGTCAGTTCTTTGGTTATCCACGCTGGGAAAACACAGACGGGAATACGTCTCAAATTTTCACTCTTATGTAGGTTTTCAGGCCTCAGAATTTGTGTGTGAGACAGAAACATTTGCAGAAACATCTGCAAAGTGTTTGCTTTTCTTTAGGAAATCAGACAGATGAACCAGAGGCCACATCACACACCAGAAACTCAGATGTTAACAGTGGCTAATCTATGCAGAGACATTCTTCCACAGAGTATTAATCAAGGCACAGATTGATAGAGAAACCAACTGAAGGTTGTGCATCATTTGACACCCACCCCCCACCATTTGGGGTCAAATAGGAAGGCAAGGCATTAGATTCAAAATAAAAAGAGAGTAAAATTTCTAGGTGAGTGGGAAGACTGAAGCTATCTGAAGGGCAGATATCTGTCGCATAATATTGATTTTCCACTGGGTGCTCTACTAACCTGGCTTCCTCACACTGTGCTCTGATATTAGATTCATAAACAGAGTAATTGTGCTAAGGTGGCTTATGATCCAAAGAGGTGTTGCTTATGCTCCTGCCTGTAAAAACTGCCTTCACTTAATTACAGACTTATGTTACTTTAACACTTTAATTTTAAGGTTGTATGAGCACTTTGAGGACTGATTTCACTTAACTGAAAATGACTTTGCACCTCTAGAAGTTCAAATGGGATAAATGAGAGCAGCTTAAAATGGCTGAAAATTGTTTCCTTAGAAAGTGTAGTGAGAAGTTGGAGCAGTGACTTATTGTGACCTACCATGCTGAGAGCTGTTTTATGAGCTAACGACATATTGGGGGGAGAAAGCCTTATTTTTAAATCAGTGCTGGGATAAGATCCAAGATACCTTTATCTCACATTCTTTCTCTGTGGAAGAAAATCCAGAACCATGGGGTAGACCAGAAGTAGGATGCCTTTGAAAGCCTCTACATAGGTATTCTGACAGGTTTTTCTGGGAGCCTTCCCCAACTTCAGGGAGAACCTCATCACTGTGCTAGGTGCAAAATGATTCTGGATCTCTGTTCACTGAATGGGCAGCTGCTTAGAAGCAGCCACTTCAGTACATGTGAAATGAGGAATGTATCTGCATAGGTGCTGTAATCACTCAAAGATTCGTAGTGGATTCCTCTGATCTCTCACACTACACTTTTCTTGTTTGAGGTTTGTATTTGTTGGTAAAGGGAGGAATAGTGGTTTGGTTTGGTTTGGTTTGATGTGGGTTTTTTTGTGTTGTTTGTTTGTTTGTTTGTTTTTGAGAGAACATTTTGGCTGCCATTACCTATAGACATCATTTGCTTTCATTCCATTACAAGGAAACAAATCTTTTTCTACAGTTTGCATGTGGTTTGTCAAGTCTGTTTATCTGTCAGCTAAGAGGCAGATTCAAGAACACATGCAAGAGCAGAAGAATATTATGAGATTGTGTGATCAGACACGGCCCAGTGATGTTCATTTAGCAAATGAAGTAAAAATAAAAGAACCCCAACCACTACAACTAAACCAAACTCATAAAAACCAAAAAAACTTCCAACCCACAGAATTTCAGCACTCCATGTTTTCCAGAACTTAAATACTTGACTTCATAACTTGAAAGTTCTTTGACTGTGTTCATGTGTGTGTGGTAGGAAGGATGTTACATAAATATAGATTATTCTATAAACACACTGAATGCAGTAAAACAAATGCAAGTTTATGCAAAACTATCTTTAACAGAATGCTTTTGCAGTTCACACAAAACATAAAACCCTATATTTGGACACAAAGCATCTTCTGCTGCGAGTTACACTGTAATTTAGGAAGAACATAATTTTGTGATTTAGAATTGGGAAATCTATTATAGCCTCAAGTACTGAATCTCAAAAATAAATATTCAGCAATGAAATGCAAGTGATTTAACACCACTGATCATGTGGTACAAAATGCAATCAGTTGGCTTTTAATAGGCAAAAATATAATTAAAGGAAATTATATACAATCTTTCTGTTTAGTATATCTATACATGCACACACACAATAGGCAGACTGATAACTCTTTAACTTATAGCTATCTCTAGAAAATTATGGCACAAATAACTTCTTATTTGTCACATAATGAGAAAACTTTGTGCTTATACAGGGATTTCAGTCCAAAACCTTTCTAAACTGTGCCAGGCAGTACCTCTATGTTGGATTCTTTAGATGTCAAGGATTTTACAAGACACAGAAAGGCTTGAGGTAAGAAGCAAGCAAATGAACACCCCAAAGTAATGTCAGAAGCTGTGACAGAGCCAAGGAGAAACAAAGTAGTGAAGACATCATCAAGGCACAGGGAGCATCAAACATCTGTCTAGTCACATCCATCCACTGAACCTAAGAAAACCTGTCTCCAACACACAATAGCCTAACTCATTCTTAAATGCCTCTAATTACAAAGACTCAACAAACTCCCTAGGAAGCTTTCCTTGTGCTATCAATTAATTAATTATTCAATCTATTAATTATATTAGTATAAGAGACTACTTCTGGTAGTAATTTTCTAACTGGTTTTAGTTTGTTGTTAATCATATCAGTTAATATTACTGGAAAAATTCTCCAGATCTGATGTTCTCCATCAGGCAGCGACTGAGTTCAGCTTTTCAAACTGTTTTGCACCCTCCCTGTGACATTTTCCGCTGGGCTTTCTCTGGAATTTGTGTATGACAGTGCCAAATGGGACTGTGTGAAAATGCTTACTAATGTCAAGATATATCAAATCTTTAGCTTCTCCCTTGTCCACTAGGCAATTACTCTGCCACAAGAAGAACTTGGATTGATTTGATATGACTTTTCTTTTTTTCCTTGACAAATCCATGTCAGCTATTCCCTATCACTTTGTCCGCAGGGTGCATCCAAACTAATTAACAAGCTGTTCCAGAATATTTCTGGTATCGAGGCTAAGCTGATGCACCTAGGTCCTACCACCTACCTGATTTTTAAAAATAGGTAATATGTCTGTCCTTCCTCACTCCTTAGGGAATTCACCTCTTTTTCATGTGTTTTTTAATCACCAATGTCTCCTAGATTTTGTCTGCTTCTTTGAGTATATAATATGAGTTAATCTAACTTACTTTAATATTGACTGGTTTAAGTCAATGTCTATAATTAGAATTTCCAAAGGTAGATTTAAAAACAATCTGAGTTTAGGTTTAAAAATCCACTTGTAAATTTTTGTACAACATTAACGGACAGAGCACATAGTATCTTTCATAAACTGTTGAATACTCTGAACATTGTATTTAAATGACATTCAGTTTTAATTATTGAAGGAAGTTGAATTTGGAGGACTCCTTTCCTGTCAGTTTGCTCCTGCTCCTGCATGTGTGTCTGCCAGCACAAGGCTAAGTACATATTGGACAGATGCAGATGCATAAACAGTGCACAGACACATCTGCAGCCAGCCACACCAATCAACAGAGAGCAGTGCCTTTACTGGAAGCCATAAATGCACCAGCAGCCATCTCATCACCGTGAACAGCACTCAGGGCTGACCCCGAAGCTCCTCTTCAGGTGATACGAGTTGGAGCTTGCTTGTAAACGTGCAGATGCCTTCACTGTCACAACTCATGGACATATCTGAGGGTCCCTTGGGCCCTGGCTCTGTGGGCATGTCCAGGAAAAATGTCTAGACACACGTGCATGCCCAAAGAAGGCTGTGACCCTCTGGGAAGTCCACCATGGATATTTTCTGGCAGGACTTGTGACCCCACTGGGGACAAATGCTGGAGCTGTTTGTCAAGAGCTTCAGCCCCTAGGAAGGATTCACATTGTAGAGTTTCATAGAGGGCTGTCTCTTGTGGGAGAGACCAGAGAGGAAGAGTGTGAGGAGTCCTTCCTCTGAGGAGGAAGGAGTGGCAGAGACAGCATGTGCTGAATTGACCACAGCACCCATTCCATGTCCCCCTGTGCCACTGACAGAAAGGACATAAAGAAATTGGGAATGAAATTGAGCCTAGGAAGGAGGGAGGAGCGGGGAGAAATAGTATTTCCCATTATCTTACTCTGATTTAAGTGGCAATAAAACAAATTAATTTCCCCAAGCGAGTCTGTTATGCCCATGACAGTAACTGGTGAGTGGACTCTCCCTGTCCTTTGTCTCAACTCATGAGCTACTTGTTATATTTTCTCTCCCCTGACCAGATGAGGAAGTAAGCAACAGAGCTGCTTTTGTCAGCACCTGGTATCAAGCCAGGGTCAAACCACCACAAACAGATGGACAAATGGGCGAAGATCCTCCTTTAATGAAACTGACCTCTTTCATCATTTCCTTTCCATTATCCCACACCCACTTTGGATAGATTTTCCTATCCACTTTGATCTTTTAATTTCCCTACCTTTAACCCCCTCCCCTTATCCTCACATGGAAAGGTCCATGTTCCCTCAGTTTCCTCTGAATATTACACATTTTTTATTTTGCCTATGAGACCCATGATAATCTTGTTTCCTCAGTTTTATCAGTCTCTAAGATCTCTAAGGCTATGCTCCAGTGGTGTGTTTACTGATTTGTGAGCTCTGAGATTTGGTATTGTCTCTCTTATCTCCGATTTTAAAAAGTTTCTACTTCTAGGTATTTAATTTAGTATTTTTCTTCTGACTGTTGGGGGAGTTTGTTTATTTGTTTGTTTGTTTGTTTTATGGAATAGTTGTTAATGGACACCCTCATAAGGCAGATGTCCCTCAATTCCAGGTATCCAGAAATCTTTCATCCTATAACTTTATATTAATGTAATGTTACTAATTCTTCAGGATCTTAGTTTTTGACTCTGCTCTGTGATGGTTGCATGAATGACTGTTTCAACAAGGACATAACTAGCTCTAGCAATTAAGGCTTTTTTTATAATTTTAATGTGATTATATTTAATCACATTAAATTTAATTATTGGGGATCAGAAATAAATAAAAATTATATTTGGGAGATTTGATATAAGATAACCTGTCTTTTTTATTAAACTACCTATCTACTTTATTTATTTACAGTTTCTTCTGAAGTTGTGAGAGCTCGATGGTTAGCTGCTACCTTTAAGAGTTTCAAAACATCTTGGTGAACTTGATGGGGGATAACATTTTATTTCCTTTCTATTTTTTTCACACAAAGAGAAAATTGCTTCATGAGATACCAGACCTCCATTTTGAGTAACTTTACAATAGAAATGAAAAATTTTTGAGCACACAAAATGAATAGAATAAATAGAGACAGCAGCATATCAGAGCCTGTGAGAAATATTATTTCTCAGTAGGATATCAGTAAGTTTCTAAGATTAAAGGCACGATAATGATCAGCTCTTAAGTGTGTAACTTCAGCCATCACAATCAACTATACAGACATGATGCATCTCTTCAGTACCCTGTCCCCTGAGATATGTCAAAATGTAATTCCATTATACTAGTTCTATTTACAGCACAGTTTTTTTTTTTTTTTTTTTTTTAATAAAGGGATTTTATGAAGGCCACGTGAAGCTCTGCATAGGAGGGTGGATCTGTATAGGAGAGTTTAGCACAGCTTTCTTCTCATAGACAGATTGGGTCTGCAGTTGAGACACAGCCCACACTGAACAGAGCTAATAAAATGCTGGAGAAGGTTATAATCCCTTCCTAGGCATCTTCTTTATCATCTCAATAGCCATCTTTGACTCACCATGTCTGGATGTATCTATGGAAATGGATTAGTTTGGACTTGGCAGAGTTAGGTTAATGGCTGGAGTCCATGAACTTAAGGGTCTTTTCCAACCAATTTTTTTCTGTGATTCTATTCATCCACTCAGTAAATCCTTTTGAATCATAGTAGCTTTCTTTCAGATGAAAAAAAGTTTTTCTGTCAAAAACCTATAAGCAATGAGGTTTCACTACAAAGAAAGCATTAATAAATTTGTGATTTTTGGTGCCTACGAATGCTTTGTCTCATTACATACTAAATGCACAAGGGGTCCTGAAATAAGAGTCTTATAAATACAGGAATATTAAGAAGTTCTCATGTCATGTATAGCTATTCTTTATAAAATTACACTAATTATTTCTATATATCCATAGTGAGTTATTCACACTTTACAATCCAACAGAGCTCTGTGTTTAGAGACTGTATGAATCCTCCACAATCCCTTATAGCTGAAAACCCCCTGGGGATATTAGAGCAGGATGCAACTTACCTAACATTAACCATTCAGACATCAGGTATCACACCTAAAAGATTTGTGCAGGCTTTCTCATTTGCCAAGTATGTTCTAAGGACACCTTGTCCTGGGTATCTCAGACAGAATCTTAGCAGTTGATAAATTACTTTCTGGGGGTGTCTCTCTCCCTGCATGGGCCACAGATGGAGTCTTGTCAACTAGCCCAGACAAGTAGCTTAACTTTCATAAGGTTAATTTAAAGAAAATCAATCCAGCCTTTCTGACTAGCAGTCCAACATTTTTCTTTTTTTAATTTTATTTACTGGATTACTTCATTCATTGTGAACTTTTAGGATGCAGTAAGGTTCATTACCAAAAAAAAAAAAAAAAAAAAA